>NJRQ01000371.1:21390-48399 GCA_003063805.1 Aphaenogaster ashmeadi | reverse complement strand
CCTTAATAATTAACCTTTAGTCAGTATAAATTGCTCTACAACGACTAGACAGATGCAAAGTTAGGTTAATTTACCCCCACTTTGTCGCCGTATCCGCCATTTTAAGGTCACCAATCAGGAAAAGCACGAGTTGGCGCTTCTCTGATATTTAGGACTCTAGTTATATGGCAGTTATATTTTGTGTTTGCTGCGTATATATTGTGTAGAAGATTTTTTAATTGTATGGAGAACCGTCCATACAATATACAACAAAAAATAAATTTGTATTTATTTATATTTGCATATACTTTGCTTGTTACTTTAAATAAAATACATATATGGTAATTCTTATTAATGTGAAAAATGGTATCACGTTTATAACTGAGTTTATATATATAATTTAATAGCTATTGATTTTATATATAATGAATTAATTTTTTGTTACTAATAATATAGTATACTAATTATAGTTGTATATACATATACTAATATAATAAAGAGAAATGCGTATGGTCGTTTAAAAAATTTAGAATTATTTATAATTATATAGTATACATTAATTAGAGAATTATAAATTAATTAGGAGAACAAGAGAACAAGAGATAAAATAAGGATATAATTATTTTTATAGCCTGATAGATTAAAAGGTCGTTATTTGTTTCGGTCGGCGGTGCGACGCGTTTTCGAATATATGGAATGGATAATGGAGGAACCGATAATCGAGGAAATTAGCGACGATATGACAATTAATATCAGAATGGCTCAACAGAGGCACAAAATAGAAAGAAAGCTGCTTACATTAAAGGTACTCGACGAAGCATGTGTGCAGAATTTGCGCTAAAAAATAGAAAAATAGAAATAAGAAATTAGAGTTTTGTAATGCATAAAAAACATATCGCTGATTTAAGGATCGATCGATATTATTAGTGAGGCCGATTGAAAGATCCTCCGCTGACAAAGCGTATATATACGATCTTATCACAAAGTTTCGTGCATTCACGAAGCATCCAGAGGACATAAGAAAAAATCTGGCAGCTGTATGCTTTTATCAATATTTGCCAGCTGGTCGGGTAATCGTTCGTCAGGGTCGTAGAGCGGAAAATCTTTATTTTATTATGAATGGCGAAGTCAATTTGTCGAAAGTAGCGATTGATGAATTAACAGGTGAGAAAAAATAATAGAAAAAATTTACACAGAATCTTGGAAACAATAAGATTTCGAGGATATAAGAAAAAGAGGATATACAAACTTTCCGTTTAGTTCGTAACATTTGATGAATATCGTATTAATTTTTTCTTACTATCGATTTGACGTCACGGTATTATTTTTTTTGATAAACTTAATTTTTTAAGATAATTTATATATCTGAAGGAAAATTATTTCCAAAGGAAAAATCATGTAGCTTAATGTGAAGAGTTGTAATATTTTCCGTTAGGTGATGAGAAAATTGTAGATATGGGGATCATGCATTCAGGGGATATGTTCGGCGAAGTTGCATTATTGCACACGGTACCGAGAACGTCAACGATAATTACTAAAAGTTAGTAGGAATGAATCATGAAATCAATAATATACTAATTTCTTTCATTGAAATTTATACTATTTTTTTATGAATATCATTTAGCGTCGGTTGATTTACTTCTAATTACTCGGGACAATTTTGACAGCGTTTTACGCGGTAGTTTGACAAAAAAGTGGGATGTTCTTCGCGATGCCTTGGTCCATTTTAATTATTTCAAGTTGTGGGACGAAGAGACAGTACGAGAGTGTTGCATTCTGAGTAAACTGAAAGACTTTAAACCTAATGAGGTAAACGACTTGGCGATACAATAATTATTTTATGATAAGATCTTATTCGACACATTCCTAAGGATCTCTAAAAAAATAACACATAAATCTGATAATAAAATATACACAAAATACTAACAATGTGAATCAATTTGAAAGGTTTTGTTAGGCGATGGGACAGGCATGGTGAATTATGTACATTTTATTTTAAGTGGCAAATGTCGCCTTATTGAGCATATGCTCGTTCGCGAGCGTCCTTCTTATCATGGAATGCAATACGAATTATACGATTCTGAAACTTTCGGCCCGCAACAACAACCAAGAAGAGTATCGACAAAGATTGCGGAACATGACAATCTTGAATTGAATCAACTTGACAAATCCATTCCAGTACGAATTAAAAAAAAAACTTTATTCTCTTATATACTATTTCTTTAATTTTAGTAAAACGCTATTTATGCAACTTTTTTTCTTTGTGCTTGTGTCTTTTTCGATGCACCAATGATTTGCGTACACGTATTGTGTTTAATTTTTAATTTTTAATATTAAATGATTTAAATAATTGCTTTAATCTAATGTTAATACGGCGAACAATTTATCGCACAAAAATGCACAAAAAGTTCTGTTTATCGTAACAGTAACTTATTTGTGGATTGAATTAGTCAATAATTGTGTGTAATCGAAATAAATCTTTGGATCGTTATTGCAAGATATTTTGTTACTTTATACTGTTTCATTGTGCCAAAAATTGGCACAATAACGAGAATATATGTTTACCGGTCTCATTATTATTGCAGAGATCTGTTGAAACGCAGGACGACGTCGACCAGTCAAGTATTGTTACCACCACACTTTTGGATGTCGTGAGTATTTATAGTACGCTATTCTTCTTCTTACTATTCTATTCTACATAAAATAACATTATATTGAATTTAATTATCATTAAGTTATCACTTATTATGTTCTAAAATAGCTAGCCGAAAAAAGTATTAAAGTTCATTTCTCAGTTGAATTTATTAAAACGCAGCACTTACACATCCGGATAAATTTGACTTGTCGGTATCTTGTATAATTTAAGATAATTGATAGACTTGCATGTATTAATAAATATTGTAAAATCAAGGTTAAAGGGTGGCACGAAATTACTGATATTGCGGCAATGTTAATGCGAGAACCGTCGGTTACATCCCAATTACATTATCCCAATGATGTTCGCACTATATTCATGCAAATATGCATTTTCTCCCGGGGTGCGTGTTTCGGTTTAGGTGAGAGATATATTAGTCAGAATATTATTTTCTCTTCTGCCTAATGCATTGTGTTGTAATAAATGATTATTTAATCAATTAGGAGAGAAAATGCTTCATCGAAGAATTGTAGCGATTACGCCAGTACGATGTTTTCTTATTCCGCGTTATTGGTTGCTCGAGCACAACCGTGCCAATATCTGGGGGCGTGTAAAACTGTTCATGGATTCAAAATACCCAACTAAGAAACAGCTATTTAATGAATTTCTCCTAAATCGAAAGTACGATAAATTATATCAAACATCAATTACAGTAATAGTATCAGATTTCTTCTAATTATTGATTAGCTTGATGATTGATGATTTATAGAAATTCTTGCACTATTCCCTCCGATTTTCATTTCAGATGGATGACATACAAGCAGAATTTAGTTAATGATGTTATTAAACGGCGTGGTCGTTATCATAGTAATACAACGATACATGATGTGCCGTATTCCATCAGAATTACTGATGAAATAGATCCAAAACTATAATTACTTCTCGCGACGTTTCTAAATCTATTAGATAGACCAGTATTATTTAAAATAACAATGTATCACAAAATATTAGAGACATATACATTTATTCAGAGATTTGTAGAAATAAAATTTGGATGCTCATCTAATGTCATATGTTACATTCATGTTGTGTTTGTATTGCAAGCATTTAATATAAATTCATTATCATACAAATCTTGTGAAATTATCCTCTCAATGACCTTTAAATTTATGCATCTCTATGTCCGCCATTGATCCACTGTAGATCTTATTCGTTTGACATCCGTAGCGTATGTCCTACAACATCCACCGATGTAGCGAACGCCAAGGTCCAACCATTCGTCAATGAACTCGTGCAAAGAAGGAGCTTCTCCTTTCTTCTTCCATCCTTCAGATACTATATATTTTTCTCCGCTGTTAGGATATACCACTAATGGTATAAGATTGTTTGACTTGCCTTTATTGATATCTTGCAGCAGGGTGGTGACGCATTGTGGAGCAATACAATTAACGCCGATCGCTAATATTTGTCCAGGCAGTGCATTTTTGTAACATCTCACGGCAGTCTCTTGAAAGTTGCTGCCGTCTGCCAAGCTTTTTCCATCGTCTCTACAGGAAAATGATAGCCATGCTTGCGTATCCGGAAATTCCTTGAGTAGATCGATTACAGCCTCCGCCTCGCGGACGCAAGGTATCGTTTCTATTGCCAATAGATCAACACCTTTCTCCAGCAATGCGCTTATGCGAGGTCTATGCCAATCAATCAAAAATTCACGCGATACATGGCTACAGTACGAACCAGTATACTCTGAACCATCGTGCAAGCAAGCACCGTACGGCCCGCAAGATCCGGCGATCAATGGCTTTTGATTCTTCACGTTTTCATTACCTTCAATTTCTTTAGTGTAAGCCTCCACAGCATCTTTAGCGTAATCGACGGCTGTACGGATGATCTCGAGACTCTCTTCCTCGGTGATATCCAGATATTTTACGAAACCGTCGATGGTTGCTTGATACGTGTTTGTTTCTATGATATCGGCACCGGCACGCAAAAAGTCCAAGTGAGTAGCGAAGACGGCCTTTGGTTCCGTTATGAGGAAACGTGCGGTCCACAGTGGATCACCGTCGATCTTCTCACCCACGTGGGTAGACAGTTGTGTGGAAAAACCACCGTCCAGCACTTTTATCTCCGACATAATGTTTCTTTTTCTGTTTTTAAAAATGTAATTTCTTGAATCTTCAAAATCGATGCTGTATAACGATCCGAAAATTTTACTGCGACGAGTACAAATATACAGCTTGTATGTCGATCGTTCGATGACTACAAGAAGCTGGTCCAATGCGCGGACCTTATACACGTCGCGGAGATAACTGTCCGGGATGACTTATCGTTATTGCGTCCACATTTTGATAGTTAATCATCGTCGAAGTGCGTGTCGTTGACGCGACCAAATAGCTTCTTCTTCCGGATTGCGCGCTGCGCATGTGTCGTAGATTATTATATCACGCGCATTATCTGATCACTGATGCAACGCCGCCGCTTTATTAGCAGGTATCGATAAAGGTTAATCTACAGTATGCTTTTTGCTTCTTGTTTCTTTAGAAATTAACCAATTGCAGTTGATTTTAAGAAGAATAATCGAACAGGATTGGATTTATGTCTAAGAAACAGGAAACAAATAGCACATTGTAGATTAGGTCTTAAAGACGCAAACACAAAAATATTGATAGACGGACATCGTCTGGCAATATGTCCGAGTAAGCGTTTATCTTTTGAATTGACCGTCTGACCTCGCGAGACAAATTTGATGCAAAGTTCAGAATATAATCTAAATAGATAGCATATTTTCAGCATAATTATCGGAAGAACATTAAATAACACTAAAAGAAAGTTAATCGTTTTTATTTAATGTATTTTAATAATTATTTTTATTAGTCGTTATTATTATTGTTGTTACCGTGAATCAGTATTGCTCCTGATAATTGCTGAGCGACGATAATTGATGAGCGACAATTAATATCAAAATGGCTCGTCAGAAGTATAAAATTAGAAAAAGCTACATATATTAGAGGTATTCGACGAAGCATATGGAAATACGTTAAAATTAGATAAATAGAAATAAAAAATTAGGTTTTTGTACCGTTTAATTGGTAAAAAGCGTATTGCTCATTTAAGAATTGATCAATAATGAGATCGAAAGATCTTCCGCGGACAAAACATATCGTTCATTTACTACACAACGATATAACTAAAAAAAACAAGGTTTTTCGAAAAATGAATTTGAATGTTTTGAATCATTAAAATTTTGAATTATTAAAATTATTAAAATATTATTTTTAAATGCGATTTTGGTGTAATAACTGATTGTAGACGAATAAAAGTATCATTAGCTCTTTATATATTCAGTGTATTAAATTCTCACCTACTATAAAAATAAACCCTTAAAAGCAATCTTTTTTTACTTATGACACTTTTGAAATTTTCTTTTCTTATTTCTCTTTAAAAATTTTAGAAGCTCAGTTATGTCATTCTACCAATAATAAGAACTCCGACAATAATGACAATTTTTGAGTTATGTCGTTGTTATAGTAAATGAGTGCTGTACGATCTTATCAGGAAGTTTCACGCATTCGCAAATCCAGACAACTTTAGAAAGAATTTTTAGAGAAAATAGCAGCTTTTATAACATATTTATCAATATTTGTCAACTGATCATTGATTAGGGTCGTAGAGCAAAATATCTTAATTTTATTAAGAATGGCGGTTATAACCATTGACGAATTAATAGACCAAAAAAGATAGCAGGCCGAATTTTCACATTTTTAGACATAAGTTCCAATCTCAAATGTCTAACGAATTGAAAAGAATGTTTATATTGGATATTACATGGAAGACATTCGTTGATTTATAATATTTATATTATAGACACAGGATGTCTGATATATTAGCGTTTTAGGATGTTTTATATTTTATCATTTTTATTTTGCTTCCTAGAATGTTTAATCACACATTCTTTTTTCCATCATATTTTTCTTTAACTGAGAACTGTCCTATTAAATAATCGAAATAACCGTGGGATAAAATAATACCAATTTATGAATATAATTACCTATTACCTAAATTGATTCTTTTACAAGAGTGAAAATTATAGGTTTATCTGGAATCTATAAGATTTATTACCTTAGTGATAAGAACTAGAATCTTAAAAAAGCTTTATCTTTGATCAACCACAGTATTCTACGGATGATTAGCTTTATCAAGTTACTTTATCAAGTTCTCCTTGTTAATCTCCTGTAGATTAGGAAAAAAAGAAGAAAGTTCTTTTTTTCTCTCCTAAGAATCAGCCAGCTTGTTGTAAAAGTTACATAAAAAAGTTACATAAAACACGAGAAAGTATCAATTATAATATGTAAATATCATAAATTGTATAAAAATCGGGTTACAATATGAGAATTATAATTACAAGTTAAATATACAATCCGGAAGTAAATATTCGTATAAATAATACACTATACACATTTGCAAATTATATAGTAATTAAATCATCTGTGCTTTGTATTATTAATACCTATGTTAAATGTTATTGATGTTAAGCAATAGATGTACAAATATATTAAACTATTCTTAAATGACTTTTGTTTTTTAGTTATTACCTCATTTTTATAAAAATAAAACACTAGAATATTACATATCTCATATGCTTTATATTTCACTTGTACAAAAACTTGTTTCTAATTAGTATAGTTCAGTCCTAATAGAGAAATGTGCAAATATTATGAATATTAAGTACAAACTGACGAGATCTTTATTACATACCTCTTACTGTTATACACATACGCGCGTGCGTGCACACATTCATATAAAAAAGAGCATATAATTTTATATTAAGCACTTTTATGAATTTGCACAGTTTACATATTTCATGAAAAATTAATAAAGAATGCTATGTCATGACTACGTGTTTACGCTAAAGTAAAGAGATAAAAAAATAATAATTATATAAATGTATAAACTTTGAGTAAGAGTTGTGATGAGAACAAAGCATGTAATCAAATAGAAAATCTATAATGCATTTTTTTTCTTATTTTCTATATAGATATCATCTTGTTTATATGTATACCTGTAAGCATATCATTGTAGTTTATACATAATAAGAGACATTATTATATAATGGTAGTATTACAAATGATACCCTACAATATCACACTAATTAAGTATCTAGATTTCAAATGTCAGTACATGTTTTAATCATTTCAGAATATATTTTGTATAAACAAATAAATCATTAATGCATAAATATACAGAGTGTTCCATTTTAAAGGATACAGTGCTATATCTCGCGAACTGATGATTTTATTGAAAAATGTTTCAAGTAAAACTTACCCTGTTTCGAAGGAGACATCTTATGATGGATACATGTTTTTTCTAGGTAGAGGTGTTGCTGAAATTTCAAGGTGACCTTTGTTTTTTAAAATGGAATTATATTTTTTTTATGTAATATGATGCCTCTAGTTATTCTGCACAGAAAAGTATTAAGGTAAAGTTATTAAAAAATCAATAGTTTTCGAAATATTTTATACTTTATTTTGATATATTTTCACATGAAATATAAAATATCTTATAAACTATTAATTATTTTATAACCATACTTTAATACTTTTATGCACAGAATAATGATATGAATCAATTGGTGTAAAGAAAACACATAGTTGCTTTTCAAAAATGTAACTGCACAATTACATAATTTTTTTAAAAAGTAAGTATGTATTTTCATTATATCAACTGATTCATCTTATTATTCTGTACATAAAAATATGAATGTATGTTTATCAAAAAACAAACACTTTATAAGATATTTTATATTTTATGTCAAAATATGCCAAAATAAAGTATAAAATATTTCGAAAATTATTGATTTTTTGATAACTTTACCTTAATACTTTTATGTACAGAATAACTAGAGGCATCATATTATATAAAAAAAATCATATAATTTCATTTAAAAAAACAAAGGTCACCTTGAAATCTCAAAAACACCTCTACCTAGAAAAAACGTGTGTCCATCATAAGATGTCCCCCTCGAAACAGAGTAAGTTTTATTTGAAACATTTTTCAATAAAATCATTGGTTCGCGAGATATAGCACTGGATCCTTTAAAATGAAACACCTTGTATAACTTGCCAAATATATTTAATTATTTACTTGATAATAGTATCTCAAAGCTTGTAGCTTGAGATAAATGCTTCAAATTCTTGAATTTTTCAAATAGGATGCGTTATAGCATCCGAGAATGTTAATTCTTAAAGTGGAAGTGTGTGTTTATGTGTGTATGTGTGTGTATGTGTGTGTGTGTGGTGTATGTGTGGCACTTCATACTTTTATTAGTAAAAAAATTATCTCCATAAAGCGAGGAAGCGTGTAAGCAATTTTGTAAACAAAAGGTTGTATAAATTGCCGCGTTACAAGAAAAAATAAATAAAATTAAAATATTTGCGTGATATTATGCATGAATATACTGTTTCACTCTCTCGCACTGTGATATACATATATCCAATAAGAAAATATTCTGTTTACTTCTACTTACTGATGCATTCGCGACATGCTATTAATTGCCATGGCACATTGATTGAGAGATATTTTGTGAAATATTAATAATCTGATATCGTATCACCTATTACTAGATACAATTACAGCTATGACAGTACAAAACATCGTAAGATCACTGCGATGTAGAATTATGAATAAATTACTAAACCGCATTGAACCTTACTCCCCAGATAGCACAAAGAATTCTTAAACCATTTTTTAAGTATTGTATTTTCTAAACATTCATTTTCAGGACATTCGGAATCCCTCACGAATTCTTAAAATATTCCATTGTAATGCCTTGGGAATTCATAGAAGAATATAATAAGAATGCCTCAAGAGGTTACATGCACCATGATTAGAATTTTCGAGCATTTATATAGAATCGCTCTATATAAATAGGTATATACTTTAGCAAGTCATGAAAGATAATCTTTGGTATAATAAAGTAAGAACCTCACACAAAATGTTTTTTCCAAAATAAAATAATCAACTTGATTATCCCAGGTAACACAGAGCATTCCAGTAATATTGCAGCAATATTGGTAGAATATTCTGTATTGGCTAAAAAAATATATTTATTGCAATAACTTTCTAAAAATTAACTTACTAAAAATCTTTCGTTCTATATGTAATGTAAATTATAAATCTTTAATATTGGACAATATAAATGTAATGTTACATGTATGCGAAATATTACAGAAAATGCAAACTTAATTGCAACAAGACATTCGGAATCTCTCACAAATTCTTAAAATATTCTATTTTCTGAATCGCGAAGTATTCATTGTAATGAACTTCTGAAGAATACTTTGACTTGAATTTGATTATGGATAATTCATCAAGAATTCTTCAGATATTCATTTTTCTAATTCTGTGTAAACAGTTTTTAAAATTAATTCTCTACGAACTTTTATTCATCCCTATGCTATCTGGATCTTAAAATAATTCGGTATTCACAAGAGTGCGCGATTAAAATTTTCAAACGGACTAAGCTCTCTGGTCCATTTCGCGGTTACTGATCATCACGTAACTAGGATTGCTGAAGCTGTCCGGCATACCCTTTCTCAGATCATTCTTCTGTTTCGGCATATTCACGTAATTGTCCTGCGTACTGATGATGGATGGCGTGTAATCTTTCTTTCTCGAGTCCGTCGTGTCCGTTTGCGCGTCATTCTCGTCTATGTCGTTCAGATCTATTAGCTGAAGATTCCGGGGCGCGTTGCAATAACCGGAATCTCGATCGATCGGTCTGTCGACCGTCTGGTTCTTCAACGCTTGCCTCTGTCGCGTGAATTCCGCTCTTCGCTCGTGGACATCGATCGGTTTTAGGTAGGGATCCTCCTCGTGCTTCAGCATGGGAGACAGCTCAACCGCATCCTCAGAGTCCGACGCGGGCGACGGGAACTCGAAATGCGAGTGTTCCTGATCCGGTCTAGGGCTAAATATCCCGGACTCGTCCGTCGGACAGCCGGGACTCATGCGTAAGTACGACGAATCTGGCGCGCCTTTCGAGAACGGCGAGTTTACGTAATCGTGACTTGGTGACGATAGAACCGCGTGATCCGGCGCGGACATCATCGTCAAGTAATCGTTTTTGCCGCTTTCCAGATTCATCGTGTTCATGTCCATATACGGTGTGTTTAGGCTGATGTAGTGCTGGAACAGAGATAAAAGATGCTTTTATTATGTGCTGTATCTTCTTTGAAGCATGTATATTAATATATACGTATATATTATATTAACATATATTGATATATGTTAATATATATTAATATATGTTAATATATAAAATATATTATTCCTAAAAATTTCAGCGCTTTGGATAATTTGTTTACTTTAAATTATCCTAACAACACATAGATTCTGAGAATGTTCGGAGGATATCGTAAAAGTAAATTCAGTATGTTCCCTACATATTCGAGATATACATTATGTTTTACACAAACTAACAATGAGTATATTCAATTTTTTTGTTCTCTTAACACGTACTGAGAATGTATTCTAATATACACGGAAAGAATGGTTTTGCTATAATACCTAAAACTTTGGCCAGATCTGAAAATAATTTTGTTGGACCATCAAAATAATTATGTAGGACGCCCAAAATAGTTACCAGAACATCAAAATGTTTTGCAGCATTGTCATCATATTTGAGCATCTTACATAGTTACTTTTTTGGTAGTCTAACAAAATTATTTTCAGATCTATACCTAGCCAAATTTTTAGATACTTCAGCAAAACCGTTCTTTCTGTGTATAGCAAGTATATCTAAGAAACATATATAGATCCATATATACATATTTCTCTCTCTCTCTCTCTCTCTCTCTCTCTCTCTCTCTCTCTCTCTCTCTCTCTCTCTCTCTCTCTCTCTCTCTCTATTTATACTAAATATAAATGTACTGAATGTAAACATATTCTTCAGATATAACAAAAAATTTGAATATATGAACAGTTTTTATATATAATATAATGTATATCTTGAATATATAGAGAATATATTGAATTTACTTTTACGATATGCTCCGAACATTCTTAGAATCTATATGTACTATTAGAGTAAATTGTCAAGAACTCGACGATTATATACATCACTGATTATTATCTGTAAATAATCTTAAATAATCTTAAATAATAATGTTTAATATTTTTTTACTTATTCTTAATGTTGAAAATCATTTTTGTTGTTTTTGATTTATTTATACTCTTCTCTTGAAGAACTTTATGTTTATGTGCTCCATTTTTTTCGTTCGTGTCACAGGGTACAGTATCATTACCATTACAGAAGAAAGATGACTTACCAGTCTTATATTTTCCTCTAATAAATTTCCAATATTCTCCACAAGATCCGTAAAGCTTGGACGTAGCGTCGGTTTGGCCTTCCAGCATTGTAACATTATGTCATAAACTTCGCGAATAGCGTAATCCGGCTGCTCCATTCTGTAGCCTTCGATTAACTTTTGATATTGCTTTTCTGCTTCCATGCCGGGATACGGCGTCTCAGCCAGGGTGAAAAATTCCCAAAGTACTATCCCGAAGCTCCATATATCAGATTGCGTCGAGAAAACTCGATCTCTGATCGATTCGATGGCCATCCACTTTATGGGCACCGGACCATCACCTTTTTTCTTGTAATTACCGTCTTTGTACATAGTCTTTGCTAGACCAAAGTCGCAAATTTTCACTATGTTGTCCTCAGCAAGTAAAATATTTCTTGCCGCCAAATCACCATGCAACACCTGAAGAAATATATATATATATATATATATATATATATATTTTTTTTTTTTTATATAATCATGAAAGATGCATTTAGTGCACAAGGCATCCTAAGATGCTAGAAATATTTGAATATAATTTAAGTAGATAAATTTTATGTTGGAGATCCAATTTCGAAGATCCAATTTTTTACATTACTTGAAACTACGCAATTCTAGTTTATTCCATTTATACTCCATTTATTCGTTAATCATATTGAGATTAAAATATTGATGTTTGAACTTGTTATGATTTCTTTTGCAATTTCGCAACTATCTATCTCAAGACTTACCTTTCTTTGACTCAGATAGTCCATTCCACGTGCTACTTGGAACGCCCAAGATAACAAATCTTGAGTGCAGATCGGTTTGAGATTTTGGTCTTTGTAGTCACCGCAGTAATTTGATCTCCACCCTGGTTGAGATGAATTGCTGCTGACATTGCAGCTGTCTGGTGAAAAGTTGATCTCTGGAGAGAAGTTGATCTCTGGAGAGTCCGGATTCGTTCCCGGACAATAGTGCACGACCATATCAGTGTCTGAGTTCGCACTAAGACTGCGAGAAAAGGACAATGCCGCATATTTTATCCTGTCATATGGGCAGAAGAGAAAAGAAGAACCTTGTTAAACCGCAACCCCTTGCATGCACCAGTTTATGCGTGTGCCTTTTACGTATAGTATATTTTTATTTAGTAGCACACATTTCATAAACACAGGATATGATTAATCAAGACTTAAAGTTCCTGAAATTTCTCATGCAGATTAAACTACTAATACAATTCCTTGGTGTTAGTATAGAAATTTACTTCGTTAAAAATACATTTAACTAAAATGAAGACTATAAGATTCTTCATCATTAATTCTTCAATTTTAGTACGATTGGTATTCTCTCTAAGGTATTTCTTAATACACGGAGAAAGAATATTTGCATTTTTAATTAATTCGCATTGCATTTTATAAAAGCGTGAGGTTTAAAATGCAGCCAATTTAGAATGCAGTCAGAAATATTTTCTAAATGTTATACTGTACTTATTAATAAAATAGAATAAATGTCAGTTAATGATAATAGATTGTTACAATGACTGGTAGACAAACCTGTTATTACTACTGACACTAACGGTTCTCGTCAGTATATCCATACCAATAGTAAGATCGAGTTTTCCAGTCTTGGGATCGATTTGATTAATGAAATCATTTCTATGTCTTAACAGATAATTGTGCAAATTTCCAAAGCGGCAATATTCGACAATCACCAGCAGTTCGCCTATTGTAACAACAATTTTAATTACCAACGTTTAGCAATTACTTAACTTGATCCATTCTGACTTTGCTCAAAATTAACGAAACATTTTTAAAGTTTTTTAATTTAAAAAAGTGATATTTCAGTAGAATATTTAATCACTTAATGTAATCTTTCGGCAATACACACATACGTTTGGAAATATTTTTAGTGCAAGCACCAAGAAGATTGACGACGTTTAGATGCTTGCCAAGGTGCACCATAATTTTTAATTCACTTGCAAGTGCACGAACGTAAGTTGGATTGGTGGTTCGACGAACCATCTTCACGGCAACGGTAGTGACAGTTTCACTTTCGCAAATTCCTTGCGCTTCCGCCTTCATTACAACTCCAAACTCACCACTGCCTAATTGTTTTCCTGAGAAATAATTCATCGAGATGTCTATTAAATCGAATTACTTGATATTTACTATGTTATGTTAAAGCGCAAGCTCGCTTACCGAGCTTCAATCGTTCCCGTGGAAATTCCCACTTTTTATCATAAGGAAGTAATTCCGCTTGATCATCAACTGTTAAATCTGGATTTAAACATTCTAAGGCACCTTCTTCAAAATGCATAAGACCTGCTTCCATCAATTCTTTCCTCATTTTCTGCGATTCAATTTTAATTTAATTTGACTACATTCTTCATAAAATATTTTTTTACAACATAATATCGAATTATGTTTTATGCATGGTTCTTTATAAATTATAACAATTATAGGATATACAATTTACCTTTTCACGACGGACCTTAATCGTGAAAAAAATCGCTAAAATCACTAGGATGAAACCCAGAATAGCTATTGAAGTAGCTAATATTATGTCAAGTTTGTGCCCTGCGAAAACTTTTAGGTTTTTAATCTGCTTATTATTTTATGAATATAATATTTGCTTATAAAACTTACATTTTGCATTTTTTACCGTTATCTGCTGGTAAGTTTCCTTGATGCCCAATCGGCTAATGGCCCGACACGAATATTTTCCGCTATCGTGTTGCTTCAAATATTTTATATTTAGTTCTTGATGATTATATTTAAAAAAATATTGATCATTTTCCTTCAGCAATATATTGTCCTGAAAGTCGTTAAGTATTGAATATACATAGATATACATTGCGCTCAGTTTTATTAAGCAAAACTATTTCATTAAGCAAAAATAACTATATAAATGTAAATGTACCTTGTACCAGGTAACTGTTGGCTTTGGCATTCCTCCTGCCATACATTGTAAAATGACCGTCTTATGGCCTTCGACGATCACATCGATAGTTCTTATATTAGTTTCATTCATATTAGTTTTGTTGAAAAATGGTGGCACCGGATCTGTATATTGTCCATAAAATTTAGTTTGGACATTTTATCAGTGTAAACAGATCTTGATTAGATACATCTTTATAATAAATGAGCTTCGTGCATATAAAAGATATATATTTCTATATATAATAAATTGAAGGCATTCAAAGTTTATTAAATTTTAGACAGAATTCTTCGTAATAATTAATTGCGAATAAAAATTCTAAAAAAATTAATTGCGAATCAAAATACTTTTAAATATTTAAATAAAACAATTATACCGTGAATTTCTAATTTGTAATTTGCGTAATCAGGAAGAGTATCTGAGGTCTCATGATTCAATACGGTGTTCATGACTTTTCCGATACAATAGTAATCTTTTGCATCTGACTCTTCGACATCGTTGAGCTTCAACGTTGATCGATAAGTGAACGGAGTTTCATGCTGCACAATCTGTAATCTTTCTGAAAATAACAAAGATTATAATTAATACTTACATTATATCATCTCTTTGCTAACATTTTTAATATTTTATATACTGTATTGCAGTGATTCTCAACCTGTAGGGTGCGACCCACTTGGAGGGGAGAGGGGCGAGATATTCGAAGGAGGGCACGAAAAAAATGTAGATTGAAGAAAAAAATCTATTTATTGAAAATTAAAACAAAAATGCAATATGTATTCTCAACATAATTACTATGTTAACATCAAATAAAATATAATAAGGAAACGTAAAAATGTGTAGAATCTATGGCACGGTATATATGTATATGTATCGTTATTGCAAAATATACCTAGTAACTAATAAAACAAAAAACACGAATAAAAAAATTAATGGCTTCCTTGAGCCTGTTTTGCAGAGCAAAATTTAAAAAAATGGTGATATATTAGCTGCGTTATAGCTGCGTTCGGTAATGCAAATCTGAGGCGTCGGACGTGCTCTTTTACCTCGCAAATCGTTCGGCAATTCACATCTCGGTTCTTAGATTGGTTGAGGATCACGTGATTCAAGCTCTCTCTGCTAGCTCGCATCTAAGATTTGCAATGCCGAACGCAGCAATTGGATACTGACACTCTTAGTTGTCTTTATATATTTAGCTGAGATCTATATTTTGTTTTTAAAACCGCACAGTAATGTATATATATTAGTATTGTGTCTATTATAATAATTTTCAATAAGTCAATTTCCTGTTTTTGTGTTGCCAATTTTTATGGGTTTCTTCAGTGTCTCGACACAAGAATTGCAAGGAAGGCTCCACAAAAATTGATATTACAAAAGGGGGTACACATGAAAAAAGGTTGAGAAACATTGCTGTACTGTATTGCATTAATACTATAAAAAATGATTAAAATTCTATATTAAACAGTTCTTGAGCATAATAATAAAAAAATAAAATAAAATATTACGATTTAATAAAAGGGACGTAATAATATTAGAAAAATTGTATTACAAATATTATATTAGATTATTATGCATAATCATTTTTATTTTTATTTTGTATTTTTTTCAAAAATTGATTTTCAGAATTTATTTTTCTCCAAAAATATATTCTATGATTTATATTATATTATTTTCGATATTTAAAAATAATTCCTTCTTTGTAATTTATTTCATTAAGTAATTACCTGTTTCTACAAGTGGTTCTTCAGTTTGATTGATATATATGGCCCATGTAAACTCATCTGTATAATTATAAACTGTCGCGGCGCATGTCAATTCTACGTCGTCGCCTTTTGTCACAGGTTCTTTTGGTCCAATAATACCAAACGCGCCTAATCCATCTAATTTTAAAAATAATTAATAAAAATTATCGATTTTTGATATATTGATTTAAAAATATTTTTATTCAAATGATTTAATTTTTTAGGGAATTATAACTTGTTAATCTATTTCGCGTTCGATAAAATAATAGTTGGACGTTGATACAAATTTTGTGAACGAAATAAAAATAATAAATAAAAATAATTTAACATTTTGCATATTTGCACAATGGCGCATAAGAAATAAATTAAATGTACGCATAAATTAAATGTATTTTGCAGAATAATGCGAATTTTATGATTAATAAAATATGTAGATGTTCCCATTTTCAAGATAATTTTCTAATTGATACTTATTCGGAATATCAAAAGATGCAAGATGAATGTAATGACAAGTTATAATAGCCAAATACGGAAAAAAGTATTCTTACCGGAAACAAGAATGTTCTCGGTCACAGAATCACAAGCAAGGACATTACAGGCTTTACATGTTATCTTCCCCGATACCTCGATAGACATTTTTACCGTCGATTCGAAGCTGTAGCTAAAACTGTATGCTGCACTTTGCGTCAGGTTCTGAAAAATTCAGAGTTTTCTCGTTACACAAGGTACAAGTACAAATAGAGACTTGTTTGATGAATTCAGACTAATATAAAATTGTGTTTACTGTCAGATGCACAATTGTTGAATCTTCAAGCGACGGATAATTAGGACACCTCAGAAAACTCCATATTATACGCGGAGACGGATTAGATATTACTTTACAACCAAATTCTGCACTTTCGTTAGGCGGATAGTAAGGCTCAATATGCGTGAGTATGGAAACCGGTTTAGCTGAAATCGAAATAGTAATGTTACCAATGGTTATGAACAGATAGTTGTACATTGTATTATAGTTGTGGACATTTACTGCAGTTTCTTTCATTTAATATCGAAAAATAATTTCGATACCTATAACATCCAGTGTAAAGTTCAATTTTTTGATTATATGCTCATTTTTTGCTTCAAGCGTATAATTTCCTGTGTCCTTTACGCTTAATGACATTATTTTCAACATGGTAGCTGTTGCGCTTGTGTTCACGACATACTTTGGACCCTCTATAATTTCCTCGCTTTGAGGATTCGATTTGAACCTATAATAAATAAAGAGTATATATATTTGACATATATTACGAGTAATGGATAATACAAGAAAACATCGCAAACGATTAAATGTGATTTAGTATTTTATTCGCATATATGCGAATAAAATAATATATTAAGGATAAAGTTCCGAATAGGTGAACCCTCCGATTTTTTTGAAACTACACTATTTTTTGTATTTTTGCGTGCTAATTACGAATATGATAATGAAAATTTGCGACAAGGTCATTTTCAAGGTCAAAACTAAAAAAAACTTTAAAAATATCACTTTTTTGACATTATTTCGATAAATATTGATGCAACCCCTACGCAAGAAAGAATGTATCATGAGTCGAAAATAAATATATCTTTTTAATATTATATGAAGCTAATAAAGAGTTCCGTCTTCCCGGCGGAACACGATTTCTCCCTAAAAACTTTTGAAACTTTGAGGGGAGGATGGACAGGAACCATATCGGTTTTTAGTCTTTAATATCGATTTTGTCGAAAACTTTCAGTTTTACGCAAATAATGTATAATACATAAATGATGTATTTTTACAAGAACTACAACTTTTATTTGAAACATTTATTTGTTGCATCAATATTTATCGAAATAATGTCAAAAAAGTGATATTTTTTAAGTTTTTTTAGTTTTGACCTTGAAAATGACCTTGTCGCAAATTTTCATTATCATATTCGTAATTAGCACGCAAAAATACAAAAAATACTGTAGTTTCAAAAAAATCGGAGGGTTCACCTATTCGGAACTCCACCCTATATTAATATAACTTTCTGATTTTTTAAAATTGATCTTTTAATACATTGTAAAACTTTACCATTTTAGGTGCGGCTTCGGATAGCCGTCGACATAAACGACCCATTGAACATAACTACCGCTTTCTGCTTCATAATATTTATCAGTATGTTGTGGCGTTAGGTTAATATATTTCATTTCAGGATCTGAAATTAAAAATATATCGATTCGTTTTGCGGGAGCGCAAAAAATATATACACAATTCGCACTAATTTTACATTGTAATTCTGCATTGTATGACTTTCTTTTAATATTACTACGTTTACGCGAGTGTTACTTCTGTAGTAACTTACTCAAATTATTGATAATTCTTTCCGCGTAAACGGGTTCAACCCCGTTTACGCGGAGTGAATTATCGTAAATTACGATAATTTGAGTAAGTTACTACAGAAGTAACGCCTCGCGTAAACGTAGTATATGTACACTACCGCTCAAAAGTATTTGCCCACTTTGTCTTCCTTAATTAAATGATAGAAATTTAAAAGAATTAATGAACAATTTTAAGAGTAGACATTGAATGTAATAATAATGTTTAATAGATCAAAATTTTTTATTCTACATATATAAAGAGAATATAACAGAATTTGAATAGAAATTAAACATAAAAGAAATTCATGTAAAAATTAGAGTGGGCAAATATTTTTGAGCGGTAGTGTATACTTGTTTTACAATACTTGCATATAATCAGTCGATCAAGATTTACGTTGCACGTATACGGCCATTCAATTGAGACATACAGTCGCCACAGATATACGTGCACATTCTTCAATTGTATGTGTCTAAGTTAATGATAAACTTACTAACCGTGTATCGTGATATTCTTCGTTATCTTCTTGATGTCGTGAATCGACCTAATGACGCATTCATATTCCCCCGCGTCCTCGTCCATTACGTTAAGTATCGTCAACTGACACGTAACCAGGACAGAATTCCCGTCGAGCTGTTTTCTGAATTGCTGAGTACTTATTCTACTGCTATTCTACAAATAAAAATAAACAAGGTTATGTGTGTATGCGCGTGCGAGTGATAAATATTGTAATCGAGAAGATTTATGCAGGAAATTTGTATTGCTTATACGTCGTTAAGAATGCGTTTTCAATTCTCTCAAATCTTCAAAACTAGAACTTCTAATTCTTATTTGAAGAAAGAGTAAATAATTAGAAATATCAATTTCAATGTTAAAAATTTTTTTCTCCTATTTTTCTGAGTACCTTAGAGATAAGAAAAATAATTAACGTTATGTTTCCGAGAAACTCTGTTTGAAAAAGATATAAAAAAAGCAGGATTTATAAGAAGAAGAGACTCTCCTCATTACTAATTGTATTAATTTTTTCCACGTTACCAATTGATGATTAATTAAGGTACATTTTTAATTAAGGTACAATCTTATTCTAACCCTATGTTTTGCTATGTGAAACTAAAGCCGGATCTACAATGAGTCGTTAGTCGTAAGTCGTAAGCAAATTGACCAACCACAGTCCAATATTCTTGAAATAATCGACTGTGGTTGGTCAATTTGCTTACGACTTACGACTAACGACTCATTGTAGACCCGGCTTTACAATAAGACAGTTTATTTACCTGTTGCGGCGTGTTCCAATCGAATATGTATCTCATTGATATTTCCATCTCGACGCTACAATTCACATAGAGATCTTGTCCTCGTGTAACGTGCAACAGGCTGTCATCTTGAATCTTTGGTTCAGGTAAAGTTTGTTTTACTGTGCAAATATTTTAATTATCTTTATTAAGTGGAACGATCATTGTGTCAATATTGTTTTACCATAAAGTTCGAACGATCACGACTGTAATGCGATGCTTTCGAATATCATATACATATAGCATAGTACATGTGACTAAATTAACATCTCGAATCGAGACCGCACTTACGATGCACGGACAACACGTAATTGACCGCGTGCTCTTCGTCGTCTTTCTCTATCGAGCACTTGTACCAATTGCTATCTTTTACCAGCAAATTTCTAATGGTGAAACCAATTCTCGGATCAAATGACGCCTCCTTCAATTCGTCTCCCTGCACATTAAACGTTGGAAAATTTTATAAACATTTTGCAATGCAATAACAAGATTAACAGCTCTGATGATATTTATGTCATTACTTTATAATATTAGAAATAAAAAATTTGAAGAGCAATGGCCTTTTTAATTTGCTATGTTACAATTCTTAAACTTATTTCTAAACATTGTAAAAAAGATTTAAACTCTTCTATTAAAAAGCTTATCTGTGATGAATAAAAAAGGATAAGTTAATAATTCTATACAATTTTTCTCGTAGTCGCTTAGTATGTCGTAACTATGTACATGTTCTACAAATTTAAGCGTGTAGAAGCGCAAATTCATCCCTCAACATTGAAAGTTCTTAAACCTAATAAAATGAAATCCAATCACATATCGTTTAAAGCTGAATATAATTTTACTTAATTTTATTTTTACATTACAAAATATCTTTTATTTAGTACGGCGTCGCTAATATACTCACGTTATTGTCGGTTAAGATGGGTATTAGGTCTGGCGATGTAGGTCTGCATGGTATTACGATGCTACCGCCAGCAACTGCACTCAGATGTGCATAAGTATCCGCTTCCACAAATAAATTCGTACTGGCTATAACAAATTAATGCAATGCGAAGATATAAATACAGCAAACACGATGCAGACACAAATGTTTCCTCATTGATCCGCATATTAATGAGAGATACACGATTTGATCTTACATTTTACATAAACGTACAACCAGTTCACCTCGGGATCATCGTAGGCATTTGTAATGATTTCAACATTGTGATCGGCACAACCGTACCTGCCTGTATCGCCGAAAACGGTGTTTGGTCTTTGGAAAATATATTTGTAAACGCCATTTTCTTCATTCTCACTCGTTTTCAGGGTTGAAGTATTAACCTGTCAGAATATAATAATAAGAGGCTTGATATGCCTTCAAAGACTAGAAAATTTATATTTTTAAATAGGAATTTGAGATAGAAATATGATAATTTCTAAAAGAACTTTTTATTTTTATACAAATATTATATTAGAAGTAAATGTTCATTTAATAATATTTTCTTACAGAAAATACATCTCAGAGCTTCACTTGTAAACAGAAAAATATCCATATCTCTTATTAAATTATTTAGATAATAATTACATAAAAAAGCTTTATATAGGGTGTAACACCATCATATGTCACAAACGCTAGGGCGTGTTCTACGACCTAAAATAAGAAAAAAAAGTTATATAAACATTGGTTCTAATTTGCCTCGTTTTCAAGATGCAGCGTGTTAAGGTTCAGCGATTAGTTTTACTATTATTTTATTATTATTTTTTATTTTTTATTATTATTCTTTATTTTTTTAGTTTTTTATTTATTCATTTATTTTTTTAGTACAACACCAACCTTTTTTCTTATTTAAGGTCGTAGAACACGCCCTAGCGTTTGTGTTGTCCTAATTTCTCTGGAGTCACTTAAAAACTCTTTTGTAAATAGAAACTCTTTTGAAATAGAAGTTCCGAATAACGGCGAACACTACAACGTCGAGTACAGCAAGGCTGTGCAACAATTTCAACCACCCCAGAAATTTTCGAACGAGTTCGAAGATCCTTACTGAGAAGAGCCGAAGCCTGCATTCAAGTGAGATGGTGTAACTTTGAACAATTGTAAATTAGAATTTAAGAAAAAAGATAGAAAATAGCAAAAAAATTAAAAATTATGAAAAGAAAAAAAATTTGTTGTACTAAAAAAATTAATAAATAAATAAAATACTAAAAAAATAAAGAATAATAATAAAAAATAAAAAATAATAAAATAATAGTAAAACTAATCGCTGAACTTTAACACCCTGCATCTTGAAAACGAGACAAATTAGAATCATGGGACCCGGACCGGGTGAAATATCGGTTCGGTTCCGGTTTCGGTTCACTAAAATATTTAATAAAGGTATCGGTTTTGATTCCGGTTTTCTGGCCAACGAAAGTACCGGTATTGTGTAAATTATGGTTTTTTTCGGTTCCGGTACATTAAGATTTTTTTATTGAAATTTTTATTGAATTAAATTATTTATATGTGCATACATGCGTGTGTGGATATGTAAATCTTAATTTTTTATACATATGTTTTTATTTTACAAATTATACAGTTTGTATAAAATGTGTATAATAATATATGTATTATAATGAATAATGATATCATTTTTTCGTTGTAGATGGCACTTCTTCATTGTTTTCATCTTCTGATCTTAATTTTTTTGGAGATATGTAAATTCTTTATTTAACATAAAATCTATTAACTCAGTGGATAGAGAAACTACTTACAGAAGAAATTAAGGACCTGAGGAAGGCTGTATCCATTAGCCAATCGACACCTATCCAATAATACTTGTACAACGCATGAAATATTAGCCGAACCATAGACAAAAGAGACAAACGCTTGTTGCGCGAGCGCGGCGAAAGTTGATTAGGGAATACCGCGATAGCCAATCCACGTTCTGTTTTTCCATAAGAGCTTGAAGTTTATTACGAAATGAAAGAAAGACGACTATAAATGAAAGAAACACGACTATAAATCATAGAATAGGAACCGAAATAAGGAACCAAAAAGAACCGTGGAACTGAAAATAATTTAACGGTACCGGTTTCGATTCTGGTCCTATAGGCTTCATAAAATTTCGATACGGTTTACGGTTCCGGTCCGACAAAAATATCGATTACGATACGGTTTTCGGTTCCGGTTTCGGTCCGATCCAGGTCCCTGATTAGAATCCATGTTTATATAACTTTTTTTTCTTATTTTAGGTCGTAGAACACGTCCTAGCGTTTGTGACATACGATGGTGTTACACCCTGTATATGATAACTACAAAAGTGAAATAAACAATTCAATTATTAGAATTAAAAGTATCTTATTTTTTAAAACATTTTTCAAACAATTTTTATAAGGGAATGTAAGACATTCTAATACCTGAAATGTAACATAAGATATATCCAACTAATCAAGCAATAAGTAGATAATATCGAAACTTAGCCTAATGAAATTTATAGTGCATACCGATTCTCCAAAGGCGTCGGGATAAACAAACTTAATTGGTGTGAAGCCAGTACACGTAATCTCTAATGGTTCTCCTTCGTTTATTACAATTTGCTCTATTGGCGAGATAATTGGTTTTGCCGATACTCTCTCTAAAAAAAACAAAATTATTAATTCGTGTAATCGACGATCTATGTCTTTTGACGGACTGCTAAAAATTGGTTAATTTTTTCTTTACGATCCTAATAGAATAATATTCTTTGTTCCAAAATTTTACATCGAATCTTGCTATTTTTAAATTGCGATTCATCGTGCGATAATGCGAAACGCATTTCTTTGTCGAAATACGATAGAAGCTATTGCCGCGCAAAAGGCGGGAATATGGTTAATAGTTTTAAAAGAAACGTCATCGCGTTAGCCGCAATGTCCTGCGGATGATTGGGTTTATCTGGCTCTCCTTTACTCTCTTCTGTGTATGTAAAAGGACGCACGTGCCGTTAGTCTGTTTCTGCGCAAATGCGACTGTGGCTAGGAAGGAAGTCATTTTTTCCTTTCTTGATAATGTGCCCGTATTATCAGCCAGCGTGTTTGTTGCAGAAGTCGAAACATGAGAACGCGAGCAACTGGGATTTACAAATATGCGGATTGTTCCGAACTGATTTGCATATAGTAAACAGAGTTGCATATGACGTGATTTTATGACGGGAAGTTTATATGTTAATCTTTGCACTGTCATGTATGTAAATATGATAGGAATTTTGTAAATAGCATAGAAATAAAGGTACATTACTGGAAACATTTTCGTATTATCAGAAAATAAAATCATATTTAAAGATGACGATATTGCGAGACATGACGGAACAAAATAAAAATGAATAAGAAAAATTATTAATCGATTTTGTGATCTTTGAATTTCCTAGAACTTAATTTTCTAACAGAAAATGTACAAAATTTGTGAATCAAATTATAAAATTTTTTTACATTGAATATAATCTCAAGATATTTATAGAAATATAATATTTTCAGATGAAAATGTAGATGTTTTTCCTAATTTACTTTAAGTATCTTATATAATATTTTATTTGTTATATATTACATTTAATTAATTATACATAATAATTAGTTAAATTTAATTATTATCAAAATTAGTTTTGTTTATAATTGAAAAATCACAAACTAAAAATTTCGTCTAGAATCTTATTATATTTATATGAATGTATTTTGAGAATTAGTATTCATTAAATAAGAGAGATAGAGAAAAAAACTTAATTAGTTATTGTAGATTTAGTGCATCTTTTAACTATGGTAAATTGCAGCAAAATTATGATTCTTTTACATTTTTGTGTTGCAGAAAGATATGGTAGTAATAATCTCTGTAAAACTTTTGCAATATGATATTTTATAAAAATCTGAGAAATATATATATATATTAAATATAATAAAAATAATGAATTATTATATTAAAAATATTACTTCTTTGAAAGCAGTTAAAAATACTACAAAAATAAATTTAAGAAGATATCAAATTTTATCAACAGTTTTATTAACAGTGGAACGAGAGCACGAAATAAAAAGAGCACGACATAATGATGTTATTTCTAATAATGCGTTTTATGGTTAAGCTACTCTGCATATGTTGTCATCGAACAAAACATATATTGCACAAATGAAATGACTAATGCAAGCAAGTGTTACACGTTTCAAATATAGCTAATATCATCGACGCTCTTTTTATACGATATACGCATCTCAGGGATGACTCTGCTCTTGCTATCTATTGTGATCTTTATGGATCTCTAGATGTTACATTACGAATAGACCTTGGTTGCATTAATTGATCATATTACCACACGACCTAATAAAATTATTGTCATTTGTTAGGACACCGCACGAAACCAAGTTCAATGAAATTTCATCAATGATGTACCGCTGAGAGATAATTGATTGTAAGAAATACGTGAAAGTAAATATAAGATATCACATATCTTTATTTGATCCAAAACATTACTTGTGTTATCTCAATTTGCGAAAATAATTTGACAATAATTGATTATTGAACCAATGAGTCTGATCCGAAAATATAATTTTACGTTTAATATATAATTTACTTTATACATTTTCCCTTCTATTTCTTATAGATTCTATATTTCTTATTATTTATACAAGATACTTTGAAAGATTCAAAATAAAATACATTGTCCAAGGAAAGCTATATGCTATTTTCAATAAATATTTTAATGTAAACTTGATATTCTGATATCAGCCGAAAAAATTCGGCTTTCTTTTTAACATATTAAGCGCAACAACACAATAAAACAATTACATGCATCTGGAACTAAACTGTTTCTTTCATTTTTTATTACTAACATTTATACTTTTATTACTAATATCTTTCATTATTCTATTGCGTTTCATTTGCTTTTGTGAAAAAAATATTACTTTTGAAAATGGTTCCGATTGGCACGAGTTCCATAAAAGTATTTCCTATGCGGAAAAACCAAGAGATACATTCTCTACATTCTTCTATTTACTGAAGAAAATCAAGGATAGAAAAGAATGATCAGAAAAAGATGTTTTTGTTACAAAAATTTTAGTCGGCAATATAGTGCTGTTTATGTCAGAAAAATGCCAAAAAGTGAATACAATGTGTGAAAAGTATAATATCCCAATCTCTGTCTCTCTTGTTTTCGAAAGCAACTCAAAATTAAATATATTTTACTTTTTTTTATTATGATTACATATTTTATTATTTTAAAACTTTTTTATTTGTGGCTTATATTTTGTTTTTGGACAAATTTATTCATTATAATATTATATCGCCCAACCCAATACCAATACTACATGCCTATTTGGACCAACACTGAATGAATGATATTATAAATAAAGTAAAAATCGTGAAATTATAAATACAGTAAATGTAAATCGTGTCCATCGAAGAAATGTAAATCGTAGCGCTGAAGCTAACAATAAAAATATCTATGGGTGGACACTTTATCTTCGTGGTAACAGGCCAAATGATCATTTGGCGCGCAATCTGTTATAAGAAGTTATATATTGAAAAATAAGTAGAAAAATCGCAAAGAAGAGCATTAAATATTATTAATGTAATGTGTAACAAAATATTATATATAAATCTTTTTATTTATTTGTCTATTGAATATGCTTTGAATGACTTAATTAATATATATTGTTTTAAAACACTTATTTAAATATTTAAAGATGCATGGTTAGACAAATTATTCTTCTTCTTTCTCTGTGTACGAATATTGCTAAAATTAAAATCGGTAAATTTCTATATTAGCGT
>NJRQ01000370.1:167687-207242 GCA_003063805.1 Aphaenogaster ashmeadi | reverse complement strand
GTTTTCTTACCTTCTAGTATGTTTCTATTATTTCATTGTTATACAGATAACGCTGCGCTTATCCATATAACGCGTAACCGTCAATAAAATAAAATAACGGAACGGAAAGAGGATGGCATATCATTCGATGTTATGTAGCTTAGAAGATTCAATATTACGGCCGTCTCATAAAGCGCGAGCTCAAATCGAATCGCCAGTATTTGATTTTTATTCGATAACGCGTGCAACGAAAGTGTCAATTTGACTGTGACACTGATACGCGTGCAAGTTCTCAAAAGCGATATTCTACTCTTTGTGTGTACGTGTGTGTGTGTGACATAACGTAATTATCAGATTAGTGCAAAAAATTCGTCCATTTAAATTCCACTTAATTCTTTTACGTACTGGAAAAGAGACTTAAATTTCTCTATGTAAAGAAAAGTGTATTGAAATTGACAACTATGTATTGATTGATAAAAATCAAATCTGATTTTTAATTTTATTTGACAAATACGACAATCTCCTCCGTCACCTTTTGCATGAACCTAATAATTTATTATGGTGAACAAGTAAACAACAGCTCCCTTTCGCACGAATTTTTAGAATATCTTTATACAAAGAGCAAAGAAGGTGTTTTAAATGTACAAAAACATTACTACAAACAGATGTGCATTTCCAATATCTCGACGTGGAAATCTCGCTTGTACCAAGGCTCTGCCAACATCATTAAACATGCTTGGCCGCTTCGCGCGTAACCGCCACTAATAATATACCAATGACCGTAAATACGTCCTATCAATTAAACGCTTAATTAACGTATCCCGTGTCCCGCTTAAGAGAGACACGAGATTACTATACCTAAGAATATAACAGGGAGTGTCTCGCGGACGATTATAAAAAATTGTATAACAGAATGCTTATGTCTACCGAGAGAAACGCTAGTTTGTGTTATCGCCTTCCCTCGCATATCTCACGCGCTATCAGAAAAAATAGGCTCACGACGATGGATTAACCTTTAAGCGTCAGCTTCAGATACTCTACGCAATTTTCCCGCCGCCGCTAGGAATTAATTTTAGACGGTATCTTCAACTCATCTTGAGGTATCCTGTAAACGATTTACGACATATTATCACGGTAAACATATTACATAAGAGATTTTATGATAAAAGCATCTTTTTAATGAAACGCTCTAACGAAACTTTGAAGGAAGATATATCTTCTTCTATTATTGAAGTAATATATATTTTTCTTGTAAATTATTGTTAGTGCGGTCCGCTAAAAACATGCTTTTACCATTGATCAAATATATAAAATATTTTCCGATGTTTGGGATGGTTAACGTTAATGAAACATTAATTATTAAATTATTATTTTTGGAACGCTCATCGACATGACACGACTTTAAATGCGTGATTTACGTTTCTGAATTATCGTAATAATGAAACAAAATGATTGTATGCCGGGGACCAACGCTATTGTAAGTAGAAATGTGTGATATACGTGATACGTTATTATGATATAAGTTCGCAGTATCTTGTAACCTAGTTACGTTTGATAAAATCCCTGGCAGACGCCAGCAGTGTACTTTGTCCTCGTAAAATCCTCGTATTATTCGGAGAAAATTTTAAATTAATATTAAATCCGTTCAAGAAGGAGCGTTATTAGCAACAGGACTTGTTCTTGTCGCAATTAAGGACAAATCATGAATTTCTCGAACACATATATTATTACAGTGCAGTGTAATGAAACGTATCAGCGTCAAAATGGATGAGGCAGATTCTCTCATTGAATATCAGAGACGTTTCAAGAATCACTAAAAAGAAGTGTCTCAACTATTTTGATGTCGACCGTACAAGATACAAAATCAGTTTCTGGACTGATCGTTGCTTGTTTAATTCATAAGAAGGTATTTAACGTCTCTCAAACTCTAAACCTTGAATATTGATAAATAATTAAAGGTATTAATCTCAATGCAACAATATTTCTCTTCTATTTTTTATGTTCTTAGATTTTTTTAGATAATTGATAAAAGTAATTAACATTATATGTTTCAAAAAACCATAAAAATATATAGAGAAAGTAAAGAAAAAAAATTGAGAGACACACGTCATTAATTACATTAAATTTTTATTATTTTTTCACATCTCTAGTTAAGAGTCTAAGAGGATTACTTTGAGAAAGAGAGGGATAACCGTGAATAGGATTAGTCAATTATTTTTTCATAACGTTAGTCCAGAAACTTTTTTATTGTACCTCGTAAGTCCCGGTGACAAAACTTAAGGGTGAGTAGGGGCTGTAGATGTTCGAGAAATTCTGTTTTTCGGACAATTCGATAAAACTTGGACATGGCATTTCCCGATAAATAGCTGAATATTTCAAGTATCTGAATATCAAGATGTAATCTGCGTTTATTCGAAAGTATACAGATAATCTGTATTAAATTAGTCAAAAGTATCGCAAATTCTAATAAATATGGAGATATATATTCTATAAAGTGACGGTATCAGTACAAATACAGCAATAATTCAACCGTCTGAAAATATCCTTGATATTCGAAGTACTTGAATTATTCAATACTATTCGTTTTACCTCAAATAGTATTATTCGAATCTCAAAATCGAATTGCAGCGACATCTAAATATTCGAATATTCAATCGTACCAGGATTTCAAATTTATTTTACATAGTTCTCTATTATGAACGTTTTCTTTACACACACATTTATTTGTTTCATCTTGCATCTAGTTTACAATCGCAACAAACGTAGTTCTCATTCCGCTAATTAAAACGTTTATTACCTCTCAATAAACACGATTCATCGTAAACAGTTATGTAATGCAGTTCTTAAGAAAAAAGTCAAACGCAATATATATAATTCTCCCAACGGATTCATGTTTTGTTAATTGCTTCATAATCTTGTAAACAAGAGCTTCTAAAACTTACGAAAGTCCGCCAAAGTGTGTGCGTACGTAAGGTATTCTGGGCGTGCGACAAAGATCGACGACCAATAATAGTAATTAACAATCTACGGTACAAAAGAGATCCTCGACAGAACGATGAACCCCGGAACGCGTGTAAACGTGTGTGAGTGTCGGCGTGTATTTAATAACAACGCAGCAACAGTAGATATACATATAATACATACATGCAAACAGAGCGGATAGACTTACGTTTGATCCTTACATGCACACTACGTGTGTTATATTCATGCTCGTACACTTGATTAGTCGTTACACGTATTCGCCATATACATTGTGTAGCTGCGGCCCGAGATTACCCAAGCAGAACAGAAAGTCATGATGACATCAAAATAAGGCTAAAATGACGCTATTGACATCATTTTGAGGTCATTTTGACGTCATCATGACTTGCTGTTCTTCCTGGGTATCGCCAGGTATTGCACCGACATAATTTCGGCGCGAGTTGCCGATGCTACAGACACCGAAAAACGTCTTGCATCAACTCGTGTGTATATTTAGAGATCATTTGCGAGCGCATGTGTGTATGTGAGAGAGTGTCTATAGCATCGAAGTTTAAACCTAGCAAAAAATTGCATCAATTTCAAATCCCGATTGTTCCTACGTCTCTTCAGTTACGTGCCGACAATTGTCTGCACGTGCACAACTGCTGACCGCGCTTCACGTCGCGTCTCTCCTGCTTTCCCATTTTTCTATTTTATTATCATTGCTACAATTAATCGCCACCGGTGGATATGAATCGGAATATAGACTCGACGGCCTTGTAATAATTCGCACTTCTGCAGTTAAACCTACAGTTCGCCTGGTCTCTCGTATAAAAACCTTACGAAAATAATTGCTCTATCGTAAAATCCGGCAATTCGCTTACAGCGTTACCATCTTACGGCTATAAGGATTCAAAGTAATCCCGCTGTAATCCATGGGGGAAAAACGCGAGAGCCGATCGTCTCGGCCCTTCAAAATGTAACGGGCGGGTAATGCGACCACTCGATCGCTCCATCGCGCCGCAAATCCGCACGCGGAAATCCGCGGTGATCTGATCGATCGCGGTACCAATGGACAAAGTACGCTATTTTTTCTTCCTTTTATCGTCGACAGATGATCAGGTGCGGCGAAATAACAAGCCGCGACAAGCGCGCGATAAACGTTGTGGCTTCAGAAGGCTATGAGGGGAATTGTCCTCGGACAATCCGGACAAATCTGTGCAAACGCGGTGCTGCGAACAATCAAGCTCGAAAAGACCCTGTCAATTAATCCAGCAAGAACGGACAAACGCCTGTGATAACAGTGATACGTTCTACTTCGAATCAGATCGCCACTCGGTCACGTGACTTCTCGATGGTACAAGAATGCGAGAAACATCTTTTTAAAAAATGTCCAAAGGACATAGGAAAAAAAAGATCGCCTTTAATACGTCTCTATCTCACACATTTGCGTTGCCATAAGTGTTTTTCCATATCCTTGGCACGAGTCGCAAGTGTAGAGAGCAATGGCGTCACAAACGGATATCTTCGATTAATGTCTTGGTAAGAAAATATACCATACGTAATCCTAGTAATTATAATTTTAAATATGCGTTAAATTGCATTTACAAAGGTCTGATTAATTCATTACTACTCAAATTAATTCTTTTTTCTCATTCTGCTCTATATAGCATGAATATGTTATAAGCTGAAGAGTTTAAATAAACATTAGAGATGCATGTTAGAGAATGCTGTGAGTCATAGCCTTACGAGGAAACCAACCATGATCTATTGACCAACATTTCCTCCTGGAAAATGTAAACAAACTGTCCTTCGCAACTAGAGTACCGGCCATTAATGACAACCTGCAAATTACTATGTGCCCGTTCGTTTCGCTACGTGTTATCTAATCTCGATTTTCGGAGCAACTGGTGGTCTCAACGTGTACGAATGAACCTGTGACATGCGATACTGGATACATCCGTAGATAATGCCAAAATCTTTTACGCGATTTATTTTACCAACGTCTTGTTCCGTCCGAAGACGGCTGGCATAAACCAATACGGGCCGAAATCGAGTGTTACAGTACGCTGTGTAACTTCCGCCGTGTATGATGAAGACGCCGTGTTAATTGGTGCACAACCCCTCCACTTCAGCTCTCTTAGTTACGCAAATATCCCACCGACGAGGATCGCGGGCGACTTAATTGTTTGTCATGACGGAAGTGTGTCTACTGTCAAGAGACAACGACTCAACTCGTATCCGCGCTCACGCGTCATCATCCCAACATCATCGCTACTCACCGCGCTAATTACGTACTCGACCTCAACAAGGGTGCAACAGCATGCACCACCGCAATTGTAACAAACCCCATCCTGCTTTATATTTAATTGGTAAAACTTAACTATACACCTCGTTCAAACGTACCGTACAAATATCTCAAACATAGAAGAAGTTCTAAGGTTCATTGAAGCGTAAATCCCGTCTCCTGGATCACCTAGAAAGCTACTTCGTCGTGTCGTTAGGCGAACAATTGCACAACCGCGCGCTCGCACAGCAGCGAACTCGTCTTAACAACTAGTATATTACGTGTACGCAGTGGCTAACATTGTGACAAAATCCAAATAACGACGTCTTTCGTAAGGACAATGGCAGGGCGATTGTTCCGTGGTCTGCCGCGAAAGGCTTCTTCTTCTCCCGCTCTCGTCTTTCCGTTGGCGACTTCCGGCCCGAGTAACAATCATGTCGATCATCCGCAAGATGATCCGTAATCCTCGGACTGGCTGACTTCGGCCAGATTTCGGCTTCGACCATGCGTTAGAGCGGCCGATCGAGATGCAAAGGCCACCGCATCCTCTTTCTTTTGTCCGTCGATCGGTATATCAAATCTGCACAATAAAGCGAGGCCACCTCAGGGTACCCTCGACTCACACGGCTACAATTACACGCCGGTATGATTGAATATGTAGGAAACGTTGCTGTCCTGGTGGACCGGTGGTCCATGCCAGGCACGTCTCGTCGACGAGTTGTTGTTGTTGTTGTTGACGTAGTAAGAGGACTTCCTCATGCTCGTCGAGGAGGACATCATCGCGACGGTCTCGTAGTACCTGAGCTTGCCGCAGCACCGGCCGCTCTTCAGGATGGCGATGAAGCCGCGCCGGTACTTCTTGTTGAAGAAAGCGTAAAGGATCGGATTTATGCAGGAGTTGCTGGCGCCCAGCCACTGGGCGATCGGCGTGGCGATCGGCAGGATCTCGTCCTCCCTCTCTGCCACGTCGCCGCCCAGCTTGATCACGGCAAAGATTACGTAAAGAGGCAACCATGAGAGGACGAAGAGTATCACGACCACAACCAACATCTTGACCACCTTCACCTTCGACTTCTGCTGTATCCTCTCCATCTGGGCGTCTTTGGTATCGGTGGGTATATGCCTGCGCCACACCTTGATCCAGATGAGTATGTAGCAGAGGGATATGAGTATCATCGGCAGCACGTAACAAAGGGTCAGATTGCCAATCACGAAGAATAGCGAGCCGTCCTTGGGATGTGGCCACGTTTCCAGGCAGAGACGCAGATCGGGATCGTCGTCGTAAATGGAGACCAAGTCGAAGAACAGCAACCAAGGCGATGTCATTATCAGGGCAATTAACCAGATTACGACGATCATCATGCGAGCCCGCCGTTTCGTGATTTGACATTTCAGCGGCCACCAGATCGCCAAAAACCTGAAAAACATAAACCGCAGAAACTGTTAATTATTAACAATCACTTTATTCGCCAACTTTATAAAAATAGACATTTAAATTGGTGCGCAAAAATCGTTAGGCATATTTTAAAAAGTTATACTGTAAATAAATGATATTTACATTTCTGCATTCATACAAATTGATTAAATCCAAATTGGTGAAAATCCGCTTAAGATTTCATAAAAGTTAAGATATATATTCAACAGAAGTGAGATTCTAAAAATATATGTTTGTTTAAAATAAACAGTTATTGGAAAGTCTCAGGATATATAAAAGTATCGTAGAAAGTTATTTTTAAGCATCCAATAATTGACTCTTACTTTTTTACGTGTCAACAGGATTTATATATTTGGTACACCAAGGATTATTGATATCTCGCGGCAATCTCGTTTTGTAGAGTAGATAAAAATGATTTGTTCAATACGCGCAATTCCACCTTCCATATAATTTAGCGCGATAAAACATCAAAAGAAGTATGTATGTAATAACTGTTATTAGAATCAAATAATGATCAAAATCATTAAATAATGATCGAATACGTCAAGCCTATCGTGAAAAAGCGAGATTTAGCCCGGAAGATATAAGGGGAGGGTGAAATCTTTTGATCAGACGACGAAGGTCCCCCCTAGTTATTAGCGATTTTCTTGTCAGCGATAAACTTATACCTCTGTACGTAGAGAGTATCTGCAGATTAGATAACCGTCTGATTTATTGTACCTTGTGTCACGAAGAATGCAGAATAGCTATTTTACGAGCGCGCCAGGACAGGTTCGGCTGAGCCGGGCGCCTACGCGCTTGCAGGAAATCGCGATCCCGTCGCGATCGCGTTCGCGGTCGTCGCCATTTTTAGGTCTTAGGGAATTGCTAACAAATATTCCATTCGCTCTTTCGAAAGACACTCGCACCCGTCACGCTTCGATGGGCACGCCGCGAGCTGTGTATGAGAATAGATACGAGGGGAACACCTTTTATGCGACGCAACAATTCTCATTTGCCGTCCGGATTATTTAAGACAAGTCGGATTATTTCGAGAAAAAAGTCGACTAAGCTGATCACCTTCAAGTGAATGAACGAACCATTTATTAACATTCTAAGGCACGTCTTCTAAGGACAGATAAAGGACCATACGTTCAGAAGCAATTTGTATGCTGCTATCATAGAAACGTTTTTCCACGAGACTTACACATACGAAGCTAATGCTTACATAAGTGAAGATATATAACGTAATGTAAGAGAGCAAAAATAAGAAATACCTTTAATTGTCATTCCAGAGCTGATAATTAATTATTTAACAAATTACATCAGATAACAAATTATTTTCAAAGTTAATAAGAGGTAAATTTGCAAAGAGAGGAAGTATGACGAGTTCCACATGAAATATGCCGAGGAAGGAAAATGGTACTGACGCAACATTGGCGGAAGAGCAAGACAATTATTCGTTAAATTCCGTAGCCATACAAATTGCGTTCGCTTGTATCTAGCTGTAAGAACACGGGGCAAAGATTGCATAAATCGCCTGCAAAGCAGTTGGGACAGGCGGACCATCGATCACGACGACGACGCGGCGTCGCGGGGTGAAAGCAATTGACGATCCTTTCGTTTCGGAGTCCTGCATTAACGGCGATGAAGCACTACGTTCAGATTCGGCGGAGATTCGCGCGGATAAGACGCGGAGCGTCTTTGTGATGCAAAGAAGCCGTAAAAGCGGGACACTCGGTCGCAGAGACGCGCGAAAGGAGGTACTTCTTTTTCCTCATTAATTAAATGGTCCGCCCACGGAGAAACGTCGAATACTATCTTTAATGAGCGCTTCTCTCTCGCCGCGCCCGTAAAGACCGTACAGCTGCCGGATTCATTAAGTCTCCATTTTGCCGCTCGCGCCAACAGTCGCGGATTTTCCGCCTCCGCTACGTCGCGATTACCGAGCGTCGCCCTTCTCTCCGTGTTATCGGCGACATCGACTGCGTCTTCGTCGTCGTATAACCTTCGATTCAATGAATAAACTTTAAATACTTGTCGTCGTGACCTTCCATAAATCAATGCGGCCGATACCGATCTGCAGGCGTTCTCATGGAGCGCGGCGTCACTTCCGAGTTTTGCGGCGGCGCGTATACGCCGCACTTATCGCGATATGTATCACGTATAAACAACGAACCTCCCCCGAGTCTCGTGTCGACGAGTCTCAGCGACGAGGAGCCAGGCGGCGAGAAGAGTTGAGGAGAAAAAAAATCGCCAACGCGGAAATCTAGCTCGCCCAAGGCCACCTATGCTCGCGCGGTGGGGCGAACACAATAAGACGTTCGCGATGATGATCCCGGAGACATGTATCTATATAAGGGATCGATTTCCCGTAGTTGCAACTGCAGTACCGATCAGTGTTGTCCTGCGTGTTCGCTAACGGGAATAGAGCTGATAAAACGCTTAACATGTTCAAACTGGCAAGTATATCTACTGTACATTCGTGCGCGCTCGTCCGTCAGCGGCTGTCTACAGTGTGTTTCATTTCCGGTCACGAGGATTACTTCCGCGACTGAATTTTTATAAGCATGAAGGCCTCCGCACAATCAAGAAATATAAGGAACAGATATTAGCGATTAGAAATAAGAGGAAGGAAGAAGAAAGATACTTTCTTCTTTCTTCCTCTTATTCCTAATCTCTAATATCTGTTCCTTATTCCTTATATTTTTTTATTGTGCGGAGGCCCTTAGGAGTGTTAGGACTTTAGGACCCATGCACAATGAGAAGAATAAAAAATAAGGAATTAAACATAGGAAATTAGGATGTGGAAGGAAGAATCTTCCTTCTTCCTTCTTCCACATCCTAATTCTCTACCCAAGAAGAACAGAAAAATCAAAATAATGTCAATTTGACATCATATTGACTAAAGTTATATCATTTTTTGGTCATAATTGAAATCTCGATCCCAGATGACTTAAAAATGACTTTATATTGACTACTTTTTTATTATGTTTTTTTTATTTTTAAATCGAGATTTCAATCATGACCAAAAAATGACATAATTTGGTCAATATAATGTCAAATTGACATTATTTTGACTTTTCTGTTCTCTTTGGGTATGTTTAATTCCTTGTTCCTTATTCCTCTCATTGTGAATGGGCCCTTAAGGTTTGTCTACACTCTTAAAAATATCGGTGTGACTTTGGCCCGTATTCTGTACCCTCTTTTATCGATAAAAGTGCCTTAAATGTGGCGTCTCAGCCAATCAGGTGGCTCCTAAGCCTCTTTTAGAGGCACTTTTATCAATAAAAGAGGGTACAGAATACGGGCCTTTGACACCAATGGTGTTTATGTAATTCTCATCGGTGTTGATGTGAAATCAACACTGTCTGCTTGATGTGAAAAATTCACATTTATTTTTACGATATTTTCTTTAAGAGTGTACCTACAATACGCGGAGTAAACATGGCGTAAAAAGTATGAATAGAAGTAAGAAGTAAGGAGTAAGGAATAAGGATTAATTTTTTAAATATTTGTAGCAAATATTTGGCCGACTGCGCTCTGATTGGCCGAGCGTGAGCGTAAGGGCTCGAAGTTGCAGTAAGAAATAAAAATAATTTATTTCGCCTACGTCTTTACTTTAGCTCCCTTACAGCGGAAGTATTTCTCTTACATTTACTCTTACTTCTTACTTCGCGTGTTGACGAGCCTTTAATGTTAATGCGTCATATAAAAAATTCAGATTGCTGCAAAAATTATCACTAGGTATGTACATCGAGCACGGTCTTCGATGTTCAACATAAAGTCTTCTTCTCTCATCGCATCGAATAAACTTCAGAATAAAATCCGGATGCTGGATGCTGCACCGGTACTGTACTAACGTTACGACTGAAGAGTTCTACGATTAACCGCTCAATTTCGCTAATAAACGCGTCGGCAGAGCGCTTTCGCTTCATAAACTCGAGTTCGCCCAAATCGAGAACACTCAGATACTCCGATCCGCGTAAAAGTCCGTCCGCGATCAATCAATTCGTGTAATTCTTCTCGAAGCGAAACGTTCGGAGCGAGGAAACGTTACTGCGAAATTACAATCAAAGCACTGCAGAAACGTTTCCGCGCGCGGAACTTTCGCGAGACGTCTGTGCTGAACGGATAATTGAATTACCATAGAAGAAAAGGAAAAGCGGAGCGCGCTATCGTCGCGAAAATTTATCGAAGGGAAAAGGGGAGGGAAAAAGAGAGATCGGCGCTCGTTCTTGGCACGTGCGATCGTCCCGGTGATTAATTGGAGCGAGGTGATATCGAGCTCGCGGTCGCAAAAAGCGGGCCGATCAGGCGTCGCCAAAGTCACCGGCGACGCTAAATGCGCCTCGCTTGCTCGCTCGAGCACACTCTCGACATTTTTCACGATGCCCGTAAAAACCGGCGGGGGTGGCCAGGGAAGGTGGTCGGGGCAGACCGGGCGTGTGCGATTTAAGCGACGTGTCCCGCTTCCAAAGCGCAATCATCCTTATTGCTTCGCAGATCCTGATGGCCATCGCGGTGGTGGCGACCACATGCGCACCGATGCCGGGACCGGCAGCAGGCCCCCTGCCGCCGCCGTTGCTCGTCCATTATCCGGTGCTCTACACGGCGCCTTACGCGAAGGTGTACCCGTATCACCCGGTTCCTTTGGCGTACTATAACAGCTACAAGTGGATCCAACCAGGCTCGGCGTACACTTACTAACATCGATTCGGGCTGTCCGGAGGATCGCCAACGTCGTCGTGGTTCCCCCGTATAACGCGACTCACCGCAACGCGCCAAATGATTCTATATTGTGGAACGTCTCCGAAATAAAATATTCTCTTGTCGCAAACGCCGCAGTGCTTGTCTATGACGATCACCACCTTCTCCTCCTCTCCCTTCACCTCCTCTCTCTCTCGCTCTCTCTTTTTCTCTCTCTTCCTTCTCACCCTCCTTTCGTCTTTCTCTGCCGACCATCTCCGACGTCGGTTAACTCTGCTCTGCGAAAGAGGATCTCTCGTCCGAGCTTTTGGCAGACTCCGCGCTATCGAGCGGCCCATCAATTCCGTCCGTTTGTTCGCCGGTGAAATTTATGAAACAACACGCGTTATACCGCATAATCGCGCTGTTCGCGGACAAGTAATTCTGGTTCAAGCCATTATCTGCCAGCGATACATTTTCAGAATAGTACGTTAAATTTTGGTCTCGCATTCTCTGCGGAACGCGCTATGCCGCAATAAACAATTCTGCACAAATAATGTGAAGTAAATACGGAACAGATGTGGATGAATGCAACAAGATGAAATGCTCATAATAGGAGAAACGTTTCTCTTCTCGCGGAATTTATTTTGAATCACTTTTAATCTCTTAATGAACCTCAACTCTATAATTTATCGTTAAACTGAAGATATGTGAATCAAGACATAAATTACATAAGAAAAATAAAAAAGGGGTTGGCGTATTTCACATATTTAATAACTATAATAAAATTATTAAAATGTATTGATTTTTTTCTAAGACTTTGTCCTATATATAAGTCAACAGAGGATTTAAAGGGATGAGATCCTTTCTTTTATATAAGTTTGATGGCTTAAATCGCTTCTTTGGGATAAAAACCAAACTACTTATTGTATCAAAAAATTCAAACAAAAGTTTTATGATATTTAATTTACTTTGCAGCATTTCAATTTTCCGAAAGTTATCTTCTTTATAATGCCTTTCTCTTTTCTTATTACTTTTGTGAATATGAAGATTCTTAAAAACAGAAATTAAAGAATATTTTATAGCAAATTTATTCTACATAACAAGGTTAATTTTTGAAATTGCATTTTTGGTATTTTGAAGAAACATTTCATCCTTTCAAAATCTCTTCTATCGGAGTTTATGAAAAGTGTATATAAAAGTGTCTTATATTTTTCATCATTCTACAAATCTATACAAGTTTAAACAAAAAATACGTTTGTTAAGTACATTCCCTTATTAATTACAACTCGTAATGGATTAAATATGACACTACGTTGTACATACATATCCGCAAGAAGTCGTGAAAATTTATCTTATCTATGTAAGACACGTGTAAGGAACATATCAGCGTACTAATGGGCACTAACGTATATAACGCACCCTGTTCTGATAAAGGATATTATGGCGACAACGCATAACCATATCAGACTATTACATGGTTACGCGATATTATTACTTTAATTTCATTTTGAAGAGAAACTAACGTGATTAACTGTATTTCACACTATATAATCGCGCAATGTAACTATTACTATTCTACGCTGTTGCTGTAAAAAATAGTGCACCTCCATTTTATATTATCACAAAAAATGCAATCGTCGATACCTTGGCTTAAATGAAAAACTTATGCTGCATATGTATTATGGATAATAAATATATAAGCGACTTCGCATGTGCGTAATTTGTGTCAGAAATCCTTCTTCTTCTTGGATAAATAAAAACAATTTATTTTTAAAAATTTTTAAATATGCAAAAATCAATCAAAATAAGGGTCACAAGTCAGACAAGCGGGCAGCTTGTTTCGAGAGAAACGCATTGATGCGTCATGTATAATCGTCGGGATTTATATTTTTAGACAAAAACGGAATCACAAAGAAAGACTTTGCGCCGTTTCTGTCCGTTAATTTCCAGCAGATCTCAGTGTCAATTTTATACGAGTCATAAGATGACACTCTGGCACTCTTCGTCATTCCGCGCCTATGATCCGTTCAAGGCGCAATATTCGACATGACAGCCGACAAGATAAATCGAGTGCAATGGGTAAGTGTCTCGTTGAATAAAAATACTTCTGGAAGAACGGAGGATGAAGGAAGAACGATTATTTCGAGAATGATTCGCAGAGAGACGCTCGTAAAGCAGAACTCGGACCCTGTGCTAGTCGCAGACCGCGTGTCTAACTGTACGCATACGTTTGTGTGTGAACAAGATGCAGTTATGCCGTCTCGATATATCCATAATATCTATCCATATTGGAAAAATAAAACAAAAAATATACGTTTACGCGCGCACCGGTTTATTGCGCCCTTAGTAATGTACGTGCGTTCAATAAAATTGGTATTAGCATGGAAATATTACGGATGATAAGGTCGGGGCAGACGCAGAATGGCAAGCGGAAAGCATAAAAATCTTTTCGCAGGATCAGCAGGGATATTATTTTTATAGCGACGTTATTTTCCTTCCTCCATAGTGAGCTATCTCTGGGATTTGGAGTCGCGCGAGCAATAAGACTTTCGTTGGGTTTATATTTAAAATTTTATTAAAATTCCATATGAACAAGGGTAGGGTTCGGGATGATGGCGGAATGATCCAGGTGAAAGTCCGAAAATTTTGTCGATGAGGTTCAGAAAAGAAGACAAATGTGGAGGAGGAGATCGACCGATCCCGCGCGGAACGTTGGAGTCCTGGTTCGTCCACGCGCGCATCCTTTTTAGATCCCGCTCTCCCCCGCTCGGTGGTGGGCCTGATGGTTCATGTCGATGGGGGACAGCGTGCAGAAATTTGTCGCCATTCTTCGAGTTACCGTCTTTCCTTTGCGTTACGAGGTCGATTTACGAGGAAGTAGGGGATGTGTGTGTGTCTTGTTTTTTCTTCCAGGGCTGCGTCGTCGTGACTCGGTGGTGGTGTTGGTGGTGATGAGTTTACGTTAGCTCTCCTAGTCTAACCGTGCAGGCCGATACCGTGACCGATACCAAGACCGAGACCATGGCCGGCCAAGACGGTCCTGGTGACGACAGCGGGAACGTGGACAGCGGGAGCAATGGGCTGGGCAATAACATGGGCACCATAGGACAGCGCCGGACCGTGGCTGACGACCGCCGGGGCGATGATCGGGCCAACTCCGTGGCTGATGGCAACGCCGGTGAGACCACCGGGAGCGGCGAAGGCGACAGCCAGGATGGCAGCGAGGACAGCCTACGAAGAAGATTGTGAGGTGGGTTTAGAGAGGCCCACATGTTGCTCTTTTTAATAGTTTTTCAGTTCGAAAATTATCCGACGATCTTGCGTAATGTGTCTTCTGTTAGGCGTCACGTGGAACTCGCGTGTTCTACGCGTGCCGTCGAAAGTTCACCACGGGGAAATAGGCAATGAGAATAATTAAAATCATACGGTAAATGGCGAATTACGCCACCTCGATATAGCGAATATTCAGACATTCGCGAGCGAACTATTTTTACAATTGTCCTGAGGTAAGTTAGGCCCTGCGCACAATGGAGGAATATTAGATATTAGGAATAGGAATTGGAGTTTTAGAATCAGTTTCCTCAATGAACACTATAGATAAATAATAAGTTGTGTTGTGTTTCGTATAACACATTTATGTCTTATATCTTATATCTTATACCCATTGTGCGTTACGTTCAATATTCATTGAGTAAACTGATTCTAAAATTTTAATTCCTATTCCTAATATCTAATATTCCTCCATTGTGTGCGCAGGGCCTTAGACGTGCGTCGCGCTAATCCGATCGATCGATTAAAAATGGAGCGCGTGCGAGCCGATGATCGAACGTCGTTTCGCAAGAAATCGCGAGAGAACACGAGATCGAAATGAGTTAAAAAAATGCAACGCGCGAGCTGCATTCCGCTTTGGCGGCGACGGCGGCTGCTGACTAACAATGTGCATGCTTCAGTGATTTCGTTCGCGTAGATTTCCGCTGAAAAGAGAGGTCGGGCGCCCCGTTGCCGTGAGACCGGTGAACGGCGTTAAGGGCGGGTTCTCGTCGTCGTGTCGTGTATATGCGCTTGCATGCCAAAGCGGAAAGGTCACAGCAAACGCGAAAGACATGGAGGAGAGGAGAGGCCGCGGGAATCCTTTTTTTCTCTGTATTTATATATATGCGCACGGCGTGGGATAGCCGCCCGTCTCTTTATCGATCACGGGAGGCGCGTGAGAGTGACGATGAAGCGAGTCCCCGCGGCGGTGTATTAAAGGCTCTGTTTACTCGCGGAATGTACTACGAGATGCGTCATTCCGAACCGGCGAAAAAGAAATCCCGACTCGGGGAACCGGAAGATAACGGGCGCGCTTCGCGCTAAAACGAGATCTTTTGGCATGCATCCTCTTCGGTAATGATTCCTTTTACGGATCGACGGATGATGGTCGCGGACTTGACGCGAGAGTCGCGTTTGCGACGTGCCGATCGAGCCCTGAGGAATCGGTAATCGCGACGACGCGAAAAATCCTCCGTAAAATCAGTCAGCGGAAATACTGCCGCCCTGTTTGCTGAAAATTTACGTTTCAGAAAATCGATCGGCGTTCTATTGTATTCGTGGTGCGTATTCTTTACGGTATTTATGGTTTTATCGATCAGTCCGTAGGTATAGTCAGCTGATATAGTCAGTTGAGTTGACAAACGCAACGGTCGACAAACAAGCGGAAACGATCGCCATCCATTTCCGTTCGAGCGTCTTGTAATTGAGGGAAAAAGTGTGCAAAAAAAAATATGGAAAGGTTATAATTAGAAGAATCGTTTCAGCTTACCAGCTTGAACATGTTGATGGTTGTGGATTGCTCGTTACTTCTCGGAAGTAAAATCAGCTTATGTCTGTTTCGGTGACTCGGGAGCCTTATATACCGCGTGGGATTTTTAAAAATCGCCATAAATTTAATCACGTGACCCGCGGTATCCGTATGTATCTGACGATATGTGCCGGTCAGTTGAGTCAGCCGATTGCTAGGCATGGTGGGGTAGCCGCGTGGACCAATCGTCTCTGCGATACCGGTCTGATCGTCCCACCGGTTCGCCAATAATGCTTTCAACCCTTTGCGTCGATCGCGAGAATTGGGTTAAGACACACTCCGTGTTGTAAGGTACCGGTACGTACACGGCAGAGAACCGATACCCGACACGACGACACGCGCAACGGCGCGAGTGTGTGAGTGTGCGGGGTAAGTGCAAACACTTAATGCACAGAAAAATCTCGACTGGATGTCCGCCGCCAGATGCAAATTCGTATCACAAAGACGCAGCCAAGGTCTAAACCCGCGACCTTCTTCGTACTTTTTCAAGCATCGCACGGATATATCTACGAGAACGTTATAGGTGAAGCTCCCCAAGTTTAGCAACGAACTCCATTCCCCACATCCAGGCATTTTTCATGAGGAACGAGAAACCTATTTATAGAAACTTTGCGGGAATTGAAGCTGCGATGCAATTCTATGGACTTTAATTGGAGAACTGTAGTCAAATGTCAGCTAAGTGCCATATTTTAAAATTTCTTTTTCTTATAAAAATATCTCGCAAGACGATCGTGTACCAAGACTAAGACATTAACGAGGATGGCAGTGTGCCAATGGTTTGCTGAGTAATTATATGAAATATTTGTGTGATGCATCTTCCGAGATAATTACGTTTTAGAAGTCATATAAAGTACTTCTGTCGTAAAATTAATATACCTTCACAGTATGAAGTATGAATACAATATCTTTGCAGAAAATTTACGAATAAAACTTAAAAGGTTCTTTTCATAACTCAGAATGTCATTTCTAGAGCGCTTAGCCAACATATATATGTATATATATATATATATATATATATATATATATATATATATTGTATATAATATTTGACTTGTATTATTCAATGTTTGCGGTTATAGATACAAATATATATACTTGATATCAATTGCCATGAACAAATATCGAGATTATTCTGGCATCGCAATTTTGATCAATCGAAATGACGCGGAGTTTGATCGTGTTTTGCAACCCAATCATCATCCTTTCCGAATTAAGTTATTTATTCCCCCTCGCCTGTTTTCGCTCGAAACGTACGGTTGGAAGTTCGACGCGACGATCGAGGCAATCACGGAGATTAGAATAGTTCCTGTTATTCGCGGAGGTGAGAGTCTGAAATTAGGGGAAGAGCAATTTAATCCGCGCGAGACAGCGGCGGATCCCAGACGCGGTGAGTGTCTCCCGGAGGTTCCCCGTCTGTAACGCGAAATCAAACTTTTATCAATGGGAAGTATTGCGTAAATTAACACCGAGGTTGGATAACGCGGCGCGATATTACGACTCGGATTACGAACGAATAACAAGTGCGATCGAATATCGCGGGTCAAGTCGAGACTCCGTGACCAGTCTTTGTCGTGTCTCCTCGAGTGGGTGTGCGTGTGGGCGCGGTGCGAAACGATCTACAAAGATCAAATGCACGTTTATTTATCAGACATCGGTCGTTAATGCCCTAGGTAAATCACGAGCGGATGTCGGAATCATCCTTCTCGATCTTGCATCTTGATTCCGGTAGCGGTTAAAACCGGGGACAGAGTTAATCATCCGTAGCAGAGCAACCTTGTGCGTGCGCGTATGTGTTTCAGATGCGGTAATATCTCATAATACAAATACACGTACGTTCCATATACGATCGAGAGATCGTAACGGAAATAAGATCCCGCCAAATTTTCAGCGTCGGAGCTCCGCTTTCATCCGACTTATTGAAAGTTTCGTGGGCCAGTGAAAATAACGCTGTGCTCGCAAATGGAATACTTCCTCTCATCCGCGAAATTTATTTCGCCAAATAAATGCGCTCGTGTAATTTGGGATTCGCATTGGTTGCGGAGGAGTGCAGCAATGACACCGCAAGTTTAATGCGAGACCCCGGTCGACGCGCGATGTCCCCTCCGATTTCCATGAGCGCACACTGAGAGAAAAAAATAGTTGGAATAACAATAATCTCACTATATTTTATAGTGAGTTTTGGCCTCAAACATATTTTTATAGTTCATTTAAACATGCAAAATATAGCAGAGTGAACAGAAATTTATTATATTTGCTAGTTATCATATTTGCTTTGTTATTATTACCATGTGTATAGTAAAGCATGCTAAGAATTTAGTTACCTGTACCAATATTTGCCAAATATTCCAATTGTATTGACTATATGAAATGATTAATTTCTCTTACTCATTCCATATATTCTATCTTGCTATATTTTTACTTCAAATAATTATAATTATTGGTAAAAATTTTACATGGGTCACTTATACTACGGCTATATCGTAATTGTCACCAACATAAATGGTAACACTTACTATAAAAATGATATTCCTAACTAATAATCATTTACTATGTCATTATAGTTCCAAATATCATACATTTTTCTCTCAGTGCAGGTTCACGGGTTTCCCCTTTGTTTCTCGTCGCAAGGTGTATGGGACAGGAAGAAGATATATTTTCAGCGTTTCTTGGCTGCATCGTCGATCGCGTGACAAGAGCGGGAAGATACATTTGCGCACGTGGTAGGCGAAAAGACAATTCTCCAGATTTGGCACGATCCCTCTCGCCAAGCAATTCACGGAAGATCGATCGCTTCCGAAGATCCTATAAAACCATTCCCAGGATTCACGGTGGGAAGTCTCATTCTCTTGTCCTCTAATGCGAAATTGATAGCAGGCTGTCCTTCCCCAAAAAAATTCAAATACGTCCTAAGTTTCACTTCTCCAAGTTATTCCATTCAACTTTTCTTCGTTATTTGATTAGAGATAACTCTTCATACTGTGGGAGTTTTTAACTCCGACCTTTCGCACGAGCACCATTCAGTCGAGCAGGTGCATCTTTACGACATTGCACGAATGGATAGTAATAATTTGTGCCATGAATGAGATACGCGAGAACTACATTTTATTCTCTCGTAAAACGGAAGTGTCACGTAAGGAGCGGCGCGTTTGCATATAAAAGTCAATTTATGCAAACGCGCGTGATTTTCATACGGAATGAGTTCGATGGGAAACTATGCGTTAGAGACAGTTAATAAAGCACCTTCACGTAATGACGATAATGCCAATAATGCGGTACGCGCTACGATATATCACGCGACACGCCGAGACGCATTGTTCCTCATATTAATATCGCATTATATGTTACATGATAAATTTCGAGTGTGGGTATAACGTGTACCCATTACCACGATCGATATACCATAATGGAAACATGTCGATAATGTGTATGCGTTATACCGCAATCAATAATTATTGTCCGTGAGCGCATTGCATTGCTGATGAGAAATAAATATGTCACGGTGGAACCCGTTACGGGGCTGCCGCAAGAAAAGCGTTAGATTTCATCAGACGTAAGGACAGATTTGTATATTTTTAATATAACCTCACTGTAAGCCAATATAAAAATTCATCTATACTATCAGCTGTCTAGATAATTATACGTAATTTCCTGCTTAATTTATCCGGTTCGTGTAACAGGTTCGCCTGTAAAAACCCACGACTTGTCAAATAACTCATTCCGCCGACATTGATACAACGGCGCGTGCATGGCCACTCATTTATTAAATTTAAGGCAACCTTAATCTCGCTTTTAATGTCCAATATTTTTGAAATTAAAGATCGGCGTAGACGGTACCGGCCTTTGAATTAGCATACTCGGTCTACGCGCGTCCGCGTGGAGTACATATGGGATGTTTCAGAATTGCACGGCACTATTTTAGGGAAATATTTTCTAGGTTAAAATGAACAAAAAAGCTTATATAAACATATGTCCCAAACTTGTTTATTAGTAAGATATTAAAGAGTAAAGATAATGTTTAACAGTAAAACATTTAAAGTATGTTTTCGTAGTGGCCGCCGTTTTGTTGAATGTAGCATTCAGCACGATGAATCCATGTTTTTGTGGCACGCCTTATGGCATCAGGATTATTCCTGATAGTTGCTGCAGCTTCCATTATGCAATTTCTTAATTCTTCTTGCGTGCCAATAAGTCTACAATAAACTAAAGACCTTATCCGATCCCATAGAAAATAGTCTAACGGCGTTAGATCGGGCGATCGTGATGGCCATTTAATGGGTACATTTCGACCAATCTAGTGGTTACTGTATGTAGTATTTAAATAGTTATTAATAATGCAAGAAAAGTGGACTGGTGCACTATCGTGCATAAACCACATTCCCTGTCAATCTCGTATTGGAATATCTTCGAAGATTTGTAGAAGTCTTTAGTTTATTGTAGACTTATTGGCACACAAGAAGAATTAAGAAATCGCATAATGGAAGCTGCACTTCGAAAACATACTTTAAATGTTTTACTGTTAAATATAATCTTTACTTAGATGCTTTAGCATTATTAATATTAAATTTGTTACTCGTAGAGGACCACAATCCGTATGGTTGATACGTAGTGATAAATAGAATACCTTGCCAGTTGGGTCGTCTTACAATTTATTACATAATAATCTTTACTCTTTAATATCTTACTAATAAACAAGTTTGGGACATATGTTTATATAAACTTTTTTGTTCATTTTTTGACCTAGAAAATATTTCCCTAAAATAGTGCCATGCAATTCTGAAACACCCTGCATATTAAACACCTGTATATTAAACACCTTCCCACGTGCGCTATATCTACAAACCATCCTCCATAGATATAAAAAGCGGACGAGTATTTGCACGTACCTGTCCAGGGAGACCGCGACCAGGCTGTAGACGGAGGCTGCCACGGAGACGCCCTGTATATAAGCGACCGCTTTGCACATGAACCATCCCAGGATCCAAGCTGAAACACAAGTCCGCAATTTATCGTTTCGAGCATCACTCGTGGAACTTCGGGCGCCCGCAATGAGTAGCGGTCGAAGGGCTTTTTAGGGACTACTGCGAGAGCGGCCGACTTACGAGGGCCGAACTTGCTCAACGTAGCGGCGAGGAACGAACGCTAAGTCTAAGGGCACTCGACGGAGATACTAATTGTACCGCATTACGAAACGAACCAAGAAGAACGCGAGTAATCGCGGAAATCGTAAGTTCGTTTATAAGCGTCTATCGGATTCTTGTATAACGCTCTCGTGCAATCTTACCGTAGCGTGTGGCTTTTGGAAAAATTGGTCGTGAGAGGTGAGAGGATTCTATTTTGCAATTTTCAATTGTAATTACACGAACTAATTAATAGGAGTTCGCGGCTCATTGAACGTTCCATACTGTAATGGATTGAAATGCATTAAAACGGGTTATCTAAGGACAATTTAGGCTATCCTGACGACGCGAATAATAGAGCGGAGAAAAGATATACTTATTTATACTTGAAACTAATTAGTACACGCTTGATTGCATGAGCCAGCGTGAAAAAATTCACGTTGCCTTATTTATTTCCGTTTTAACACAAGTAAAATTATTTTCTAGAAATTTCGTTATTTCCGAGCGAAATAATATCTGAATGATAGCATCGCGTGGTAGTTACAACATTATGAATCCGAGTGACCTACTTTTTGAGAAAAAGGACGGCGACATAAGCGTGTATCAATTTTATCGCCCGTCACTTTTCTATACGCCCGCAACAACTATTATATTCGTATTCAAAAAGAAAGTAATTAATCCCGCGCCCCCCGAAAACAGGGTAGCTTAAAACAAGGGAAATTTTCAACTAGGGCCATCCATCATTCTCCGCGATTGATGGTGCGGTAAATAATTATCTCACATAATACAATATTGAAAGCATTTGGTAGTATAATATGATCGATGGGAAAGTTTATCGCGTTCTCAGAATAATAGGACTACGCAGTGTGGCGGGAGGAAGGAGGAGGTGTAGGTAGGGACCATCAAAGGAAAGGTCGCTCATAAATATCGAGCGCCTACCTACCGTGTAACATCGCATCGAGGTGCATACAAACGCGAGGCGCGAACGAGGGATACAGTTATTCTCGATTTCCGCGATTGACTCCAATCTCATAATCGTGATGTTCGCCAGTCCGGCGGTGCCTCGCGTCCTCGCGAAAAGGATCCTGCGCTATTACAGTTTCGAAGAGCCGTGTCGTAAATTGTGACGGAATGGAATAGAGCGGAATAGAAGATGGTTATGGAATAGAGCGGAGGTGGCCAAACGATCGCGGACACTCGGGCGGTCGATCGCGTGGCAACGTAAAATTCACAATACAACAGTTGTAGTTGCAATGTAACCATAATTAATTTACAGAAACTTTAATATTCCTAAATCGCCAGTAAATAATTAACATATAATAAATTGTAAGACGATTTGACTGGCCATAGATGGTATTTTGTTACTACGTAGATTGTGGTCCTCCACGAGTATTAAATTTAATAATAATAATGCTAAAGCATCTATTAGATTCTCCCCCCTCCCCCGCAACACCCTCCCATCACGAAATCTGTTAAAGAATTTTTGTTGCGAGAAATATTACCTCAGCCAGGATTTGAACCTGGACCTCCCTACACTCCGGGCGGGCGTCGTACCAGTTCGACCACCGAGACAAGTGATAATATTTATCGCAACAACCGATGATGTTAAGAAAACGTATTATTTCGTGTGACACCATTTTTCAGTCGAGGTGTATAATAAACAGAAACTTTAATATTCCTAAATCCCCAGTAAATAATTAACATATATAATAAATTGTAAGACGACTTGACTGGCCATAGATGGTATTTTATTACTATCTTTCGCAACAAAAATTCTTTAACAGATTTCGGGATGGGAGGGTGTTGGGGGGGAGGGGGGAGAATCTAATAGATGCTTTAGCATTATTATTATTAAATTTAATACTCGTAGAGGACCACAATCCGTATGGTTGATACGTAGTAGTAAAATACCACCTATGGCCAGTCACAAGTCGTCTTACAATTTATTATATAATAATTAATTTAATTACTGCTGTTTTATACTCAATCGCAACACAAAATAAAATAAATATGAACAAATAATATTAAGAATAAGACCGATGATATTAAACAAATATAAATATGAAAGAAAACCAATATCGGTCGCGGCGGATCTTGGTGCCTAATAATAATTATTTTGTAAATCTTCTTATTCATGCGAACTGCGCGCCGCAAATTTGTCGGTCGTGAAACACAATCCTTACATGAAGCCGGAATTAATTCACATATTAAATTGACAAGCAATTTAATAATTTTGATGCTAACACGCATCTATATATATAAGATCCCCCCGTTCCCGAAAACTGTAAAGAAATTATTGCGAAAAATAACACCTCAACCAGGATTCGAACCTGGATCTCCCTTCAATCCGTGCGGGCGTCCTAAAATAAATATGCTTATTTGTCGTATAAACCTAGATCGCTGCGACAGGGAACGGTAGATCGCGATGGGGTGAGGAAGCTGAAAGTAGATCTTGATGCTTCTAACAAAGTTTGGTCACCTCTGAAATAGAGCGAAACGATTCGCGTTCTCGCGCATGATGCACGACGCCGCCGATAATGAATAGCAACGTGCGATCGTAGGGCAGGCGCAGCGGGTTGCGGCAGCGGAGTACTAGGGGTTGGGGAGATGTGGTACCCAGGGGGCGTCGAAACGCCTGCTTATCGAATTCGATCGATGTTACGCTTGCTCTAATCGTGCGACGACACGTTCAGGCTGAGTAGCGAGTACGGTTCGGCCGTGGAGCATTGTGCGCGAAGTGAATGGTGTACGCACGAGGTCGCGTAGAAGGGAACCCCCCCATGCGCCGCAGATCGCGGCCGTTAAGCCGATAATTATTTATTCCGTCGAATACATAATTTCTCGATAAAGCGAGTCCGACTATCGCGCCGCATTAATGCATTCATTCCAGCGAGAGATAATGAACAATGCGAAATTGCACGGAGGGGGGAGGGGGGAATATAATGTTAACGCTCGCGGCGGGAAACAGGTATCGATAATTTCTGTAAACCGAGCCGCAAGAACACGGACGGGTAGAGAAATGATAATCATCGCGTTCCCTTTAATTAACATCGAGTAAACTTCAGCAGGATTTTCATTCGATGCCTCATAGACGCTTAATGTTGGCTTTTATAAAATTACAAAGGAGCATCCAGATGTGTGTTAAAATGAATTTTCCTCTCCGCATCCACCATTTAATGACGTTCTCTATTCCACAGAAGCAATTAACTCTCGGGCGCATAAAGCGCTTTTTTTTTCATAATATTGAATCAGATATAATACCGCGGGGATATAATATCCCGAAGACTCGTGAAGTTTAAATAAAATTATTACGCGTCTAGCTCTTCGTAAAAGGTACAGACCATAGGTTGGCAATGGAACAAAATTAAAGAGACCTCGAAAAGTTGAAATCCAATTCGGCAATTCGATCCCCGAGCTTTCCAAAGCTCGGAAATTCGCTTTCGCTGAATGCCAGTTCCGTTTGATTCGCCCATTCTCGACAGAGTTGTAACTTCCGGTTACATAATTCCGGCGGGGACCCTCGCCAGAACCCGCCGACGAAAATACCGTGGTCATTGTCGCGCCAATACGTACGCGCGTCACGGATGACGGAAGTTAGATCTCGCGTCGCGGGGAAACTTTCGCAGAATCCACTCTTTCGCAAAGAAGCGCCCTTACTTTCGGACACTCCGACCGGCGGCTTCCGATGGGACATTCAGAAAGTTTTCCGCTGAATAACGCGCGAGCGAGTACGTGACTTGTGCCGGGACACGAGTTTCCGGAATAAACGTGCGCGCCGGTTCGCGATAAAATCAATGTCTTTGTTTTTTCGCTGTAGAGCTTATATCGCTCCGGTTTTTTGTCGCCAGGAAAAGTTGTGCGCCGACGAATGGATAGCGGATATATTTGGGCTGCGGGATATTGAGGGAATTCATTAGGGTGGCTGATACACCGGCGTGAATAACTCGTGACGAGATGGGGGAAAAAATAGCCTCGTACTACATACAGCCGTTTATTGGTCGTTTGTAGGTATGTAATTACATAATCGTCCCGCGGCTCAGTATTTTCCCTTCTGTTCCGCGGCGAAAGAAATGTCGATTGCGCCACTTTACAAAGGCTAACGCACGCAGAACCAGTTTCATAGCTCCAATGCAACGTGCAATAACGATTGATAATGATGATAAACGCTCGGCCAACTTCATGGAAATCCGATTCGAGCACGTGTATTATTTTTATTTATATTCCCGCCCCGCGGCGGGATATTTCTCAATAGACAGACAAGGGCGCTGATAAGGCTTTACCGGTTAACGCGGCTATTTGCTATTTTTCGTTATTTAAATTAATGCTTTGTCGTGTATCGGCGAACTTGAGAATACGCGAAAAGTTTTATTGATCAATTACACCAAGTGTCTTATTAGTCCCGTTTTCTCGTTCCTATTCGTCTAGCCATCAATAATAATATGTAATTTTCTAATCGAAGCTGTCATGTATATTTTACCGTAATTAGTAGCTAGTCGTGGATATTATGTCACAGTGAAAATTGAGGCAATAACTGGAAAACGGCCTTGGCCCATTTTCGCCAGATCCACGGCCTCTTTGTGCACCAAATGTTCTGTTCCATTATTTTGATGGAGTTGAGCGTCAAATTTTTTTACAAAATTCATATACCTTTAACACAGGATACATCGTTTTGAAATAGCAAGCGGGAACGTTCAGAAAGTGAATGTAAATGCATTTTCAGCTAACGCCGAACTATAAAACTACTGTTATAAAATCAGGACAATTCGCAACTTTATCGAACTATAATTTCGACTAACTCCTATCAAGCCCGCCCATCGAATTCATAACTTGACGGAATATCCCCTATCAACTTTTTTTTAGTACGCTTTCTTTGCAAGCGAAGCCCCCTTTTATGGCTGTCGTCTGAATTGAAGTCTATTGCGCGGTACGAAAAACGATCGCATTGTAAAGTGATGGAAGTAGTCGAGTTAATCTCAGAAACGCGCGATGTCGTGCATTAACGATGCTTTTTCCCCGACGGCCTTCGTCGCCGGTATAAAGGGAGGGAAAAAAAATCACCGCTTTTAATTGTCCACTATGCAAGGTCCGATTGATCGATCGGTGGTGGCGAATTATCGCAAAGTCACGTTCGCGATTTAAATGTCAAATTTTTACAATCACCTCGCGCTCGCGCGAACGTACATATAGATGCAACACGCGTGCAATGCCGTCTCTGCATATTACTTTCACTGTCTACGCTCGATTGGATAAGCCACTGGCGAGGTATAATCTATGCACCGGCGGTGTGGCTGTGACTCACGCGACCCACACCACACCACACCACACCACACACTACACCGCACTACGGTGCGATATCGGCTTAACGAAACGGGAGGAATAGCCTACGGTAGCTTTTTAGCAGACCCCAGAAGTGTAGCATTACCGTAACGCAATCTACAGGGACAGGACAGTTAAATGACAAGAGCCACGTTGAGAATCGATTAACTAAAAATGAATTACGGTCCTTTCGGACGCTTCCCAAATATGTCCGCGTCTCATTGACTCAATTATTGCACGAAGGACATGCGTCGTAAAAGGATTTCCAATTAGGAACATGAAAATGTCTCAACTAAGATATACGAAATTTCCCCATTGATTTTTTAGAGCGTGCTAAAATCTCTGGGAACCATATTGAAGATATATATCACGACTGTGAATGAAAATGTCAAGTTAATACTTTTTACCGACTCGCTGGTGGATTTTACTTCGCGGTTTTTAGATTGGAGCCGAGCCAACTTAGGTTAAGGGCCAGATCGTAGATTAAGTTAAGACCGGGGTCGTCGAAAACTCTTTCGGAATCTTTCTTCTTCATCAAGAAGAAGTTGTTAAGTTGTGACTTACTAAAAACATACAAAAGTCCAAACGACGTCTGAAAAATCAAGATGCCTCTTAAAGACCTTTATGATATTTTAATATTTTTATGTAAAAGCTGTACAATTTATGAAAGAACATGGTCATAATTATTTTGCTATTTAGATAACGCTATTTCTTAGCAAAACCAATAATATCTTTTTAAATAAATGGTTTTTACATTTTTTTATATGTAAATGAATCAGAATTGGAATTCTTAAAAATCTCTTCTACAGTTCTTTTTATTAAAAAAAGCTTAAGTTAATCAAACTCTTTATAAAATAAATTTCTCGGAAATATATCTTCCACTGTATCTTTTCTTGAATCGCACAAAGTTGGTTACGATGCTAAGAAGCTTGTATCTCTTTTATTTATGGAAACATTAAACGGAATAAATCTCAACCTATTAATTTACTCATTAAAAAATTGCTGGATTTTCCAAGGCATCTTTTTTCTGTATATGGCAACAAAGGATTTCTAAGATACAATTGGGGTCGGAATGACTGAGGCGTTATTTGGGCAATTTCTACAGATTTACTACTAATTAAGTGAAAAATGGCAATAACTGTTACATAGCTAGCAAAAAACTTTATCCCACAGGTATTCGGCAAAATAGGGACACTGGAGCGTTTTAATATGTCGTTTACACAACGATGCCGACTACGTTCATGGAAATATTACAAGAGGTTCTCATAGTACCTCGACGGTCGCGAGACTGCACGAAGAAGTAATCGTGAAGACCGTGATGTTGCCATAAAGCGCCGAAGACAAGAGCCCGCCGTATAGGCTCGGACACGCGCTGACAGTGACGTGGACCGCAGCATGTTCTCGGACAGATCGGGATCCTTCCTATCGAGGGAGGAATAAGAAAAAAGTACAGGGTGCGATGTAATTCGTCGCGCCATGAATCAGCATTGACGTCTGCACAGTCGCCCATTGTTGCGAATTTCGCAGTTTCGCTTCCGCGGTATCGCTCCCAATGCCGACTATTTGTCTTTCACATTCCGTTGCCAATTGTGCGAAACGGCCCGAAAACATTACTCGAAGCACAAATGACTTTCGACACACGCATATGCGGGATATCAACCGCATCGCGGAATGCGGTTTTAATAATTCAAGGCGGTGAAATCGGGCAGAAATATGTATACAATTTAAAAGATCACTTGTTACTTCAAGAGCGTTAAAAATACAAACTTGTTTTGGAGTAATATAAGATAGTACTACCACGCGTGTAATTAATTTATTAACCGTCATGATCCTTATGAACCATTTAAATTATAAACTATTTACAACATTTTAATTTTTATATTACTAATTAATATTATTAATTACATTTTACATCATGAATTAAAAATAGAAAAGAAAAATCAGGCTATTAATACGTTAATAATATCGATTTACATACACGGAAAGAACGGTTTTGCTGAAATATCTAAAAATTTGGCCAGATACAGATCTGAAAATAATTTTGTTAGACCATCAAAAGTAACTATGTAGGACACTCAAACATGATGATAATGCTGCAAAAAGTTTTGATATTCTAGCAACTATTTTGGGCGTCCTACATAATTATTTTGATGACCCAACAAAATTATTTTCAAATCTGTATCTGGTCAAATTTTTAGATATTTCAGCAAAACTATTCTTTCCGTGTACAGATGAGATTTACTACCATGAACTGCTTTTGTTTTATTTATAATTTATCTGTGTCGTATTTAAAATTCTCCGTGATACTCGAAACAACGTAAATACATAGACTCGTGTTCCTACAAAACTCATCTGTCTTGTAACGCGAAATGTAGCGTGAATCCCAAATGTATGATGTTTTGCATGCTGTTAAATCCAACCTCGCCCGTCGATACACGGCACCTATAATTTGTAGAGTGTCGAACTGTGGACTTACGGAGTTATGGAAACGCGCGACTTCGATTCTTTTTAATATCCGGACCCGACGGAAAGGAACGCCCGGATGAATAGGAGCGAGAAAACTTATCGTGCACTTCATGATGTAGGGTACGTGAGCCGTGAGGCACCGCCGCGCCCGCGCCGGTTGGGGAAAGACGGGGTTGGGAGGGATTGAAATTTTCGCAGCTTCGGAGCGGAGTCGGCGGGATTCCCCTTTCGCGTTCGTCATCGTCAAATATACATAGTCGGATCTCTCCGGTGGAAGTGCATTGCAATAAGAAGCGCACCGAGTGCGGATAACATCTTGGATTTTACCGTTCGCGAAAGACATTTCAGCTGCCTGTAAAACGACGCTTTCCGCGTCGTGATTCTTCTCGGGGCTCTATAAAGACTACGCATGCGGCTATAAAGAGATCATTGTTAAAAGTATGATGTCCCGGCTCTTGTGTTATTAATTTCGTGCGTTTCGCTCCGTTCTAACGAGACTGAAGTGAGATTTACAGCCATTGTGATGCATCCTGCAACGTTAAACCTGTGTCAGACTACGCATTGGAGATTGAAGGTTGCGAATTGGAGATTAGAATTCGACTAATCAGAATGAAGAGAATGAAGATTAAAATTATCTGATTCGTCGAATTTTAATCTTAAAGAGTGACCGCAAGATGTTCCCCAATTTTTTCGTATTCGAATTTGTGGTCATGTTCAGCATCAAATAAAAGATCTTGTTAAGCTGGTTACAAATATGTCGATGCCAAAGTGTACCTCCTTCCCGTTCCCGAGAAAAATCTTTTGAATCAAACATTTTTTAAGGATTAACGGCCGTCTGCTGACCTTTAGGGCCCATTTTCTCGGGAACGGGAAGAAGGTACACTTTGACATCGACATATTTGTAATCAGCTTAACAAAATCTTTCGTTCGATGCTAAACATGACCACAAATTTGAGTACGAAAAAATTGGAGAACATTTTTGCGGTCACTCTTTGCAATCTCAATCTCCAATCCGTAGTCTGACATGAGCTTTAGAAGACGCACTATTTGAATTACGATCGTTGCGGAAATTTGGCTGCAACACTGACTGCTGTCAAGTGGCGTAATATGAACTTGTTACATATTTCCCGATTTAATGTTTCGTGAAGTACGAAGAATTTTTAAATAGAGAGAGAGAGAGAGAGAGAGAGAGAGAGAGAGAGAGAGAGAGAGAGAGAGAGGACACGGAAGTCAGAATTGTACGCTGGTGACTTTTATCTAACAATAACGGCGCAAGTTATTAAATTTTTATTTTACGCTGTATGAGCAGTGAAAGGCACTGAGTTTTCCGGCATTTTAAAGAAAATGTTGTCAAGCGACGGAACGTTACAGCTGTTTCATTTCTTTTCTTAGTTCATGAATAATCATAAAGAGATTTCACCATATTGCTGAGCATCATGATTATTCATATAGGCTAAGAGAAAGATAATAAGTAACAGATGTAGTCTGTCTAAAACTCTCTAGTTTGAAGGCACATCATATTGCAAACTTGCAGGAACCATGATTTTTCATACGAACTTACCAAAAGAGCAATAAACTCAGGATTTCGTTGTATTCAAGAATTTCATGCGTTTTATGAACGTTTAGGAAAAAAGATATGTGTGATATACTTCATTTAAAATTATAATAAAATTTGGAAATTAATATTTATAAATGAAAAATGAATATTTTATGTAACTTCGTCAATATTCTTTCTGTTTTGTTGCGAGTCGTGTAGGAGGAATCTTTGATGTATCTTTGTGCATGTGCATGCATCCTGGCTACCATGTTGGTTGCGATGATAGTCGATCTTCGTAGCGTCAGCCAAGTAGAAGGAATTTCAATCGAAAAGCCGTGACCCCGTAACCAAACGATATCGGGATATCCCCCATCTCTACGAGGATTGCCTTTTCCAAACCAGGAAATTCATAGGGATTGATCGCGCAATATGGACTTCCGGCCAGCGTGGTTTGCTTATCTTTTTTATTTTAAAGCAAATTTTTGGTACCGGAGCGGTACTCAGCCGCGCACTGTTTCAGCGGGCAAAAATGAGAAAGGAGGAACTAAGGAAATGAGAGTAAATTAGCGCGTCGCGTGACGATTGCGAATTTTCAGGTCGGTGGAAGCTTAATTGAACATGCGCGCGCACGCGACTTTGTTTTCGTGTATCGCGATAATATCGGCGTGTTCCAAGACGCAGGACTGTGCCATTGTATTATTAGTCTAAATCACGTGTGCTACCCGGTGGACATAGAACGACGGCTATTATCGAAATTGCAAAAGTAAAAGATAATGGGATTTTACTTTTAACGAGAATGTATATTTATTACTTTGCATTCGCTACATTGGATCCGCCAATGTAGCGGATGGACTTTTTATATTTCAACATGATTTTCACATTCAACCCCAGAAACCTTGTCACTGGAAAATTGAAAATATACTTCTGAAAATATATAATTTGCATCCGCTATATTGAATCTATTATACTGAGTTTTTATATTTTGATATCATTTTTAGCCATTCAAAAAACCTTGAAAAATAGTTAAAATGAATGTTTCTCTTTTCAAGAAAAATCAAACGTGGAAGAATTAAGCAACCGTTAATGTTGTTGCAACTTGCTTGTATTAACTTTCTTCACTCAACAAAGTTCGCAAATAAAAAAAACGAAAATCAGATGCAGGACTGGATATGTAATAAATTGACCAAGGAAGTAACGTTTATCCATTAGATCCATCTCTTCCAAGTTTCATTAACCAGGCTGTTATAGAAAAGGAAAAAAGGGAAGGAGTGGTCGAAAATTATGGCCAACAGGCAAATGAAGCACAAATAAATTCGAGATCTAATATACTTCACTCTCAAAAGCACCATAAGCTTTCTTCTAATGAAGGTTGCTCTTAATGAAACATCGCGCGGATTTACGTCTCTTTTTTCTCCACGCCCATGATATATAACGTATCCCGTCTCCATCACAAGTAACGCTTAACGTTGGATTCTTTGACAAATTTGACCGACTTTTTTCTCAACGAAAATGGTGAAAGAGGACTCTATTTAACGAATTTTTTTTTAATATAACATCATAATTAACTGTAAGTCTTAAATTAATATTCTATTATAAAATAATGTCTATACCTTTAATCAATTTAAGAATATAATTTCGTTATTTGTACCTCTGCAATTTTATTTTAGGAAATATTGAAATTATGAATGAACAAAAAACTGAAGGATATTATTTGTTACAACTTTCCAATCATTTAAATTACATATCTTTGTTAACTACATTTTAAATATTAAAATAAATTCCATCTAAAATTAATAAAAAATATAATATAATTATCCACTTGGTTCTTCAAAATTTTGCGAAAATTAATTTTTTCAACTGCATATAACTAAAAAATTATTGATTCCTTGATGTTTTTATTAAGAAAAATTAATTCTAAATTAATCAAAGAATCTGTTATTAAAATAATATTCGATAGTTTTAAAGCCCTGTATAATTACACTGGGAGATTTTTCTTGCAAGGAACTTGCGCCGCGAAGTTGTTATCCAACAATACGATATGATGATCGGATTGCCGTGCTTACAGGAGCTGAATGAATTGTATGACTCATACAAAGCATAAGTACTTACAAATAGCAATACGATAAGTAAAAAGATACTCTCAATTAATTATTTAAAACTATATCAATGCTTCAATATTTTTGTTGAGTAAAAATTATTTTTAAGTACGAATCAGGAAATCTCTGGTGTAAATGCCAGTACGACGCAATACAAAAAGAGTCCTCATTCATACCGATTTATATTGAAGCGCGTCGCAACGTTTGGCAATCTCTAACACATTAAATGAAAGATCACAGAGAGAAGTAAAAGTGCAAACGAAAGACGAAGAACAACAGAAAGAGGAAAACGAAAGAGACGAATAGGGTATCATCGGACTTTAAGATTGTCCGATTGAGACATTCGCCGCCATTATATGCAGCTGACGAATTCCATTATGATTTCTCACAAAGCACCTTCATCAGCAATTTCTGTAGATTGCTTGTCAAGAAACCATTGATGTAGATGAGAATATATCAATCGTAAATGAGCTGGTGATAACGATCGGCAATTAAATAGAGATCGGCAGAAATCAATAACATTTAAACTTTCAAAACCTGTAATCATCCAGAAACTTGATTAATTTTATTACTAAAATAATTGTATTAACATAAGCCTATTATTAATAACTGATCTTATAAGAAAAAAAATCTCACACATAAATAAAACTAATTAAAAGATTGTCCTTTTCAATTATAAAAGAAATACCTTTTTTCTCATTTTGTTCGTATTCATAGATTCTTATGTCTTGTATTTTGGTTGCAGTTGTCCTCGATTTTTGTGCTATTCAGAAATTTGGGATATCGATCGGCGAGGTGGTTTTTAAAGGTGATCAGTGCCAGTTGTCGTATTAATAACGGCGCGCTAACCTGATGGAACGATATATTTGTAGAAAAATGCATGAATAACAGATAAAGGCACGCTCTCGCGGGATTCGAACGTAGGGCTCTGATCTAGATTCGCTGGGCGCGAGCGCGAGGTTTCGATGTTGTGGCAGCCTCTATGTAGGGCAGCTCGGTGTGCCTCTCGGTGGTGTGTTAGACCATCCGCGTACTGCGACTGCGTGAGACCTCTCTTCGGGACACTGCCCCGGTTTCGAATACCTTCAAGGTCTCGCTGGCGCGGCAACGCGACACGATCCCACCCGCGCCCGCGGAGCCAGGTGCTAGGGACGTGCTGAAAGCGGTAGCATCGCTCCTACCCCGGGTTAATCGAGTTCTCCACCACCGTTTCTCGATATTTTTCCGACATGACATGAACGAGCATGTTCCAAACATACGTCCACGCGCCAAATATACGTCCACGCGCGACGTCGGATGGCTCGACGTCGAATGGAAAAAACATTTACGCATGATTGATGGCGAATCGGGTCCCTTCCATATCGCACGGACGTGAACTGGGCCAACGGGGACAGTCAACAATGTACCGAGTTTAATTGTGACTGCATCGCATTTAATTGTAACTGTAACGATGACGCTAGATGTATGCATCCTTTTCCTTTGTCTCTCCGCCCCCAACCCTCTTGGCGTTCAATGTTTCTTCGTTCTTCCTTTCGTCATTTATAGATTCTTTGAACAACGTGGAATCGATTTGTCCTCAATGTAAATTTCATCGAATCCTTTAGCTATTCGTATCTTCTGAACGTCTGTTTAACATCGAGCATCTTGGTAATTAAACTTGAAGAGTAAAATTCTAAATAGTTTGAAAGTTTTCGATTTAAAAAAATTACTGCACGTTAACTTCCATTTTCACCACAATGTAGATTAACTTTAATCTCGGTTTATGCTCTTAATCTTTTTCTAATTCTTTAGAACTACATGTAGATACATGTAGATTAACTTTAATCTTGGTTTAACTTACTCTTTACCTTTTTCTAATTCTTTAGAACTAGAAAAAGATAAAATTAAACCGAGATTAAAGTTAATCTACATTGGTGGAAATGGACGTAAACCGTTCAAAAATCAACGGTATCTATCTTTCTCTATTTCGATGCCGATTGTACATCGCGTGTGCGAGGAAGCGGCCAAAATCATGCAGGCATCTTCAGCGCCTCGTCGCGTTTCGTTGTGCGCCCTCATATCGACATCTCGCACGCTGCGAGCCAGCCGCGATTTGGCCTTCGCCTAAGCGCAAGCATCCCCGATTACAACGCCGCATCACTCCACCCCCATTCCTCCACCTCCAGCTCCGATTTATCGCCGGGTCACCAATTCCTACACGTTCATTATTCGCGACGCTGAGACGCGTAACTCGAGTTTCTCCACTCATAACTCTAAGTTTCCGTACAATCGAACCCTGCGTGCGCGTACTTACGCGTGATCTTTTTCTTTTCACAGTCGAATAAACAAAAATTGATTCGCGACGGCGGTTCCGAATAGCTCGGCCCGTATATACATGCCGAGTGAAAAGTTCGCGCGAGGGGGTATGCAGCGGAACGAACGAGGGAGGTAGTGACCTAGTACAAGTGGCCGAGATGCATGACCCGAATACCGGCGCTGTACAGGTGTGCGCCGGCGGTGTGTCCCACTGGCCTCTACCCTCTTCGGGAGCACAGAGTGGCTTCAAACACGCGGTCGCGAGGTCGAGAAAAGAGGCACGAAGTCCCGAGGGATGCGCGAAGAGAAAACGTCCGTCGATCCCTCGCGCGATATCGGTATTTAAGAGCCTACCCGCGGAAATTAGTCACGCAGAGAGGTATCCGTTGGTGAGGTCAACCCCCGACACTCGCGATGATGAGCTAGCACCGACCTCTATCCTTGCTATATCGAGCATACAGCCTATTATGTAACTAAAGCAGTTCATCAAGATTGTAATAGCTGGCTATAATCTCAATGACAATACGTGGACGTGTAGATTTATCATGCCGTCTCTGGTCATGACATCGATACTTAGGATGTACAAGAATAAATCAGCTGCTTTATTAATGTCACCGATTGTTCCATACATCATATCGATATCGGAAGATTATAAATATAAATTTCGACGTGCTCTTTTCAGAGGGAGAGAAAGAGAGGGAAAGACTTTGGAATTTTCAAGTGGCATTTCCTTAACCGTTCAATTAAAATTGAAAATAATGGCATTTCGCAGGATTTCAGAATATAAATTATTGTAACTCACCGATTTATAATACGCAACGTGACACGTTGCATCCGTATATCTTTACCAGAAACGCAGTCTATCGGCGCCACCATCCCAGTTACACTGGTTAGATTTATATCCGTCCTTGGCAAGCAGCTCTCAACTCTCCCGACGAATTTCCGGATAATAGTTACCGCAAAGTCAATGTCGCAAGTTGCGAATTGTCGGAAACACGGCGCTGTCTCGGCGCTCGCTTGAGACTGACATCGCGACGCGACGCAGCATAGCGCTCGACGGGCGGATGCATCCACGTACGTCTTTGGTCCTTGTCGACGTCCACGGAAAGGGTAAGTTAGTGCCCGCAATCGGGATACGAGGGGGCGGAGCACGCCTGAGTTAAACCGCGACGAGATCCGTTCCCGTGAAGTTTGCAGCGCGACCGTAAGTAAGGAGTACCGGAGTAACGTATGCCAAGCGAAATTGCTTACCGAGATCTTGATCAACTCCGAAGTGTCGAAAGAGACTATCAAACGGGAGACACCACCTACGTCGATCTACGTGATGATCTAAGTCCGAGATGTATCGTTGTAATAACTTCGTAAAGTTCTCTGTGTCCTCAATGGGACAACTTTTAAATGAAGATAGGAAGTAGTTAAAGTTGCGTAGTTCCTGAAATGCTGAGTCCTCCGAGGCTTTTACGACGCGCTCTTTTCAGCCCCCGCTCGCTGAAATTTTGTTACGGCACTCCGCGTGATGTATGTCAGCTGACTGTCCTCGAAAAGGTCACAAAGGGGCGCATGTAAATCGCGCATATTTTTTCTCATGGCTCTAAACGCGTTATTTCTTTAAGTATCAGACCACCGTGGATTCCACCGGTTGTGGGTATGAGATGAATAAATTTATCACCGTGATGATGATTACCGCGCGTTTGCATGAAATACCACGTTACATATCGCGGCCAATAGCGAAAGCGCTGCCGGATAACTTCGTAAAGTTGGCGAAAATGTTTGACTGCAACGATACATTATAGATAAAAATTAATAGGCCGCCGCATGCATACGAGCACACGGACCTGCCTGTCTGCATCAAGACCAAACTGTGTAGATATCCGCTCGTCTGACCTAAATACGTAATTATCTTTTCGCGTGGCACGACCTTGAACGGACCAAATCTAAACTGGGCCATGTCTCTGTCTACCAGGTTCACTTCCAATGAGTCATCTGTTCGGTCGCAGCTTTTTGCACCGATGGTTCAAGAAACTCGGGAACATCGGGATGCAAATGAGACTGTTCCTCCCAAATCGTTCCTCCTAGCTCCTTGAATAAAAATAAATCTTTATCTCTGGAAAGTGCAGGATAATCGGGCTGACAGAAACGTTCAAGGATGACTTTTCGCAGAGACGTGGACGATTCGTCTGGCGAAAGAGAGAAGAGAAGAATGCTACAAACGGTACTTTATCGCTTGCATTCCGCCGAGAACGAAAAGAAGGCACGCGCCGCCGGCTAATCGCCCTCGGGTAAACTCCCCGCCAGTCCAGCCTCTCTGCCGCGACCCTCCAACCCCCATCAAGTGGGACGCCGACCTAGTTAGTTCACCTGTAGACACGGTGCCAACACACCCGTATCGCCGGATGCAGGTCTGCCGGCACGGTGCGGCGCGCAACATACCGCCGTGTAGATATACGCGCAATTTTATTTCGTGCAATCCTGCGGCACGCAACACGCGAATCCTTCGGTAATAAAACGAGTTGCGAGTTCTTCCTTATCGCGGGCGCAACCGGCACCGCCGATACACCCTCGCACGCGGTCGATTAACGTTTTCTTCGGGGTCACGTTGCAACGACGGCGAAATCGGACAAACGGGGTACACGACTCCTCGCACGTCGACATCGCACGTAAGCCCTCGTTACTGAAGAATAACAGAAAGTAACCCGGATCGATCCGTTCCGAGTTAATTCAAACGCGGCGTACCAATATTAATCCAACGAGCTAACTGTCATCACCGATGCGAGGTCGCGTCTCCGGGGATCGCCGCGATCCCTCTGCAAAAATCCGAAATCATATTCATTGGATGCACCGCGGCGTACAGTATATACGCAAGAAGACGAAGAATAGATGCGCGCGGGTAGCCGGGACGGGGAGACGATGGGTCGCGAACGGGGTCGAAGTCGGGGGTTGGAGTGCGATCGGCCGATGTAGGCCAGGCGAGAGTGTTGGCCCCTTTCGCCTTGACACGAATACAGGTTGTATGGATCTCGGTTTGGGTCAGCTTATCGGTGTGCTGCACTTTTGAAACTCTACGAAGCGGGCGAGACGTGTGTGCAAGAATTCAAAAGGTGGAGACAATCGAGCCGGCCATAATTCGTAGTGCATGCATCGGGAAAATCGTTACGCCACTTCTCCGGAGAAGAATCCGTAATGCGCGACAGTTATTCAGTACAACTGGCAAATGAGAAGAGACTCTCCTGTAGTTTTCAATCCACTCCTCGACGGTTGCCTTGAGTCTGTCTTATATCCCGGTTTCTCGAATTAATTTCCTCGGATCTTCGGATTCCCGACGCAGGATTAGAGAAGATTATTGGAAAATCTATAAATTTATACCGCGCCGTGGCATTAGCAATAGAAGATTAACAAGCAACTATTCTCGAACCAGGCAAAGTTCTTAAATTCACTTTTGATCCTTCAGATCTCTCGTTATATACAATTCTGGCACCGGCTACGCTGAGATCGGCGATGTACGGCTCCTCCCCAATTTCTAAACATCGACGCGCAAACTTGAGAACTTGCGCGCACGCGATAGAATGATGCATATAGGTAAATCCATAAGTTATATAGACAACTATCTTACATACAGTCAAGGTGATCGCAGCTCATTTCACACTATTATGTACACATGAGATTATCGGCTCGATTTATATAACTCAACGTGCACAAAGCGTCCCAATATGATATATACGGGAAGTAGGTATCTCGGAGAACCTCTAATATTTATTTCAAAGTCAAATTCTCCGCTGAAACCGATCTCGATCTTCTCTTACAGAAAATTTCGTGGGATTTTACTCGCTATTTTATACGCAGATGGGGTGATCTCTTTTTCTTAATAAAGTTTAGGTAATTCGACCATCTTTGCTCAGGCAATTATTCGCTATTAGTTATCTCTCCAATAAAGCTCCGAATTAAGGTAAACCTTACTTGATATTCATTAAAATTCAGCTGGCCTCTAAAATCTCATTTCGCGAAAAGTCCTTTGTGTGCAATCGTCTACAGATTATTAATATTTTGACATTTTAATTAAGGGAAGATCGAGATTATCTCAAGAATTCATCCAAAAGATCGAAATTTTGGAATATTTCGCAATCGTTTTGTTACGAAGTACTGTGGCAAGTCTACATTCTTTTTTGTTGAGAAAAGAAAAAATTTGTTCTTAAATTTTTTTATCAAGTTTTACAATTGGAAAATCCTCGACGTATCGAATATGTAACATTCGGATTTTGCTCATGTTCACGAAAACCCGTTATTGCAATAATATTAAACATTAATTTACGTTGCTAGCGGAATTAAATAAACGAAGTGTTTGTATAAACGAACTGGCCAGAGTTTATTCAGAAAGTCTTCACGACGTTTCGACCATGGGTCCTTTCAAGTGATCTATAGATTTCGATACAAAGATACACGCATTAATATCATGTTCACATTGTACAATGTATAAATAAAATGTTAGAACAATTAAAATTAAATACAGATAGGATAGGTATAAATAAAGATAAAAATGAAAATAAAAATAAAAATAAAA
>NJRQ01000370.1:119115-147594 GCA_003063805.1 Aphaenogaster ashmeadi | reverse complement strand
TAAAAATTTAGCCAGATACAGATCTGAAAATAATTTTGTTAGACTGTCAAAAATAATTACCTATGTAGGATGCTCAAGCATGATGATGATGCTGTTTTCATATTTTAGCAACTATTTTGGGCGTTCTACATAATTATTTTGATAGTCCAACAAAATTATTTTCAAATCTGTATCTGGTCAAATTTTTAGATATTTCAGCAAAATCATTCTTTCGTGTGGATTTGACATCTAGTACTAGGATATTACGGAATTAGTGCACAAATTCTTTCCTTAGCTCATTATTCGATCAAAGCACGCTAAAAATATGAATTTTTATGGTGCTTAATGCGAGTTAATTGGAAGTTCGTATGTGCGGTTCATAATCGGACTGGCGACGCATGGCGCGATTTGCACGCGCGTATTAACAGACAGGAGTCACGCCGGTTACGAACCGCTGATTTTCTAAAGAACGGCAAGGCACGTGTTTTTTTCTTCCTTTTTCTCTGTTCTCGTGAGCGCCAACCGCGTGATGCTGTTCGTGGAAATGCAAATACGCCGTTTGTTTGCTCAAATTGCGATCGGTGCCGTAAGTCTGCGGTCTGTTTGCATTACTTCGAATTGGGCATCCACTCCCGCTCATCGGTATCGTCGATATCGTTTCGTAACGTCTAAATTTGCACGCGATTCGCCCGCTTCTCGCGGCGTCTCGTAAATTTACGCCCCCTACCCTCGTCGTTAACTCACCGGGCGGTATTATCCAAGAGCGAGCCGATTACTCGCGATCCAGTTGTCGACTCGCTGAGAATTGGATGGCGAGCGATTCGAGAGCTGCCTCGAGTGCGAACAGCAGAGGGAAAGAGAGACGCGAAGGGATCGATTTAGTAATACGAAGGGAATGCACCACCTTCCCCCTCTGGCCAAGGCCCAGTCCCCCTTGTCTGGAAAGGGGGTTGAAACGAAGATTCCGCAACGTCGAATCGGGGTGTACGAATTGTACGCATTGTGACAGCCACTTAATTGCTCTTGAGACTCTTCCCTCTTCTAAGTAGAGCTCAACCCGGCGTAACTCATAAGGGTAGTTCATAAATATTTTCGTTATGCTCGAAGGAACATTCCTCACACGGAAAGAACGGTTTTGCTGAAATATTAAAAAATTTGGCCAGATACAGATCTGAAAAATAATTTTGTTGGATCATCAAAATAATTATGTAGGACACTCCAACGTAATGATAATGCTGCAAAAAGTTTTGATATTCTAGCAACTATTTTAGGCGTCCTACATAATTATTTTGATGATCCAACAAAATTATTTTTCAGATCTGTATCTGGCCAAATTTTTTAATATTTCAGCAAAACCGTTCTTTCCGTGCACGCTTCACGTAGGGGTAGGAAATGATTTACTAGTTATGATAAACCCGCGATCAACGCAGATTTAATCTACTGACGAATATAAAAAATGACATAATAAATAACATGCAATTTAAACAACGCACACTGAGAAAAAAAATTTGTTGAGAAAACAAAATATTTAGTTCGATACGTTCAACTAAAACATTCAGTTGGCTGAACATTAGTTGAATTAAAAAGGGTACAGTTCATTCATGTCAATCATCAAAATTTTTAAATCAAGAATTAGTTAATTCAACTAATGTTCAGTTAAACCAACTAATGTTTTAGTTGAACGTATCGAACTAAATATTTTGTTTTTTCAATAAATTTTTTTTCTCAGTGCAGAGATTCGATATAGAATATCGACGACTAAAAATCGATATCTGGAAAATATTGTTATATCTTTCAGACATAAAAAAATATTAAAAATCTCTTTCTCGCCAAAAATACTAAATCTCTTTCTCGCCATAAATTTCTAAATCTATAGCTTCAAGTAGAAGCAACCCTCAAAGCACAAGAGAAAACGGTGTCTCGATACTCACGGACGAAGATGTTGCTCATCAACGTGGCCGGTAGGCAGAAGACAATGACGAGCACGTCGGCCACCGCGAGATTGACGATGAAGAAATTCGTGACGGTCCGCATGCGGGGTGACCGGTACACCACGGCGATGACGCAGCTATTGCCGATCAGGCCGACCACGAAAACGACCACGTACGCCACGCAGTAAACCGCCGACATGGCCATGCTGTGCCTATAAAGCCGATCGGGCGCGTGCTCGATCGCCGACAGGTTCTTGCTAGCGTTGAACAGCCCGTGGACCTGGTCCTCCATAGTGGCACGCGGACTCGTAGTCGCGATCGCCTCCGTGATCAGGTTGTTGAGGTAATCGCCGAGATCGTTCCTCATCTGCAGCAGGGTGCCGGTACCCGGCGGCGCGGTCGCAACTGTCGTGGCCGGCACGTTGCCGTTATTACTCCTGCGGCGCGTATCAACGTCAAACTCCTCCGAATCCGGTAGTCGCAGGGACGCCATCTCCAGGAGGGGAGACGGTGGCTGCAGCATCGGGGACTTGAGCGTGAAGTGACGGATCGCCGTTTCGACCATTAGCCGAAACGCTAACGCAGCGTACCGCCGTCGCCACCGCCTCGTTCCACCTCCTCGGCGCGGTCGCGGTTGTCGTGTCGACAACCTCGGCCAACCTCGACGCCTACGCGACCTTCCCGTCCGGGTCGCGGCGGACGACGTCGCCTCGTTTCACTCGGTAGCTTCGTTTACGGACTTCCCCGCACTCGGGCCACGCGCCGATCGGCGACCGGTCGCGGGACTCACGAACGCGAGGAACTCGCGCGAACGATCCCGGAAACGGTCGCTCGATTCTCGGAGACGATGCAACGTCGGTGGAGGGCGATTTCCGGCGCGATAGGGTGCCAACGGTATGCCAGACGACAGTAATGGCAAGCTCTCGAGAGCGGCATCGATCCTCTCGGGGGATCGCGGGGTATTTACACGCGTGGATCGGATGCTGAGGAACACGCGCGGTCCAGCCGAGCGCGATTCGCACGTGTGCCAAAGTCCATCCGACCGGGACCACCCTCCGGATCACCGGGGAGACTCGATCGAGGGTGAAAATTGAACTAGCGAGGGTCTAAGTGATCGGGCTAAGTGATCCGTCGAGCGGCAGGGCGGGGAGAGAGGCGGAAGGACGGGGGAAATGGATCGTAACGGAGTGAGGAAGAGTACGTATGAAAAACGTGTATTTGCCGCGGCCGGGGATGCTGAGCGACTAATGGGTCTGCCTTAGAGGACGACCGCGAACTGCCGCGCGAGATGCACCCGTCGCGGCGAGCTGTCTGGCGATGCTCGACGACTGCGCAAGCGTTACATCCAGCGGCACATGCACCAGCATGCGAATGTGCTCGCGCACTACCCACAGCCGCGTCGAGACTGTACGGGCAAAACTGGGAAAATATAGGAAGAGTGCTGGCGACGATGACAGCGCGACGCGGCTGCTCCGCATAGAGCGGTCGCGCGTGTCCATCCTCCGGTGCCTTCCGCCGAAATACGCGCGACGAATTCGTAAACCCCCACCGTTGGCATCGCTCGCATCGCCGACTCGGCGCCCCGGCGGGACTTCCCCATCCCCTTACCTCCCCCTCGGCCAAATGTCGCCAAACGATTCTGCCGCACGCTGTGCAAGTGCATCGTCCACGTTTATTGCGCTTGTACTTATCAAACTTCGAAGCTAAGAAAGCGATTCGCGAAACGACGAAACGATAATGTACAAGAGAACCGAGCTTTCCAATCAGAAACTGATTAAGTAGCATTAAACCCCGGATAGCAACGCGATAATATTTAAGGGATTATTCTGGTTTGTCGGGTAAAAAAAATCGATTTTTTATTGCGTTTTCGTAAAATTGGTAATCTTGAAAATATATTGCCAAAACCGTTCATAGAAATGACGTAAAATAACGGAGTTATTCACCGTAGTTAAAACTTTAAACGCGTTTTTCTCAAAACAGTATTTTTCAACCGCGTTGACATAATATCTCGGGAACTAATCGTCCGATCGTCTTGAAATTTCGTGTGTCCACTCAGTATATGTTCTTTCATTACTGGTACTAGGATATTTGATTTACGATTATTTTATTTTGTTATATAAAAAAAATAAGTCAAATTTGTGAGTGAAAATCGACATCTTTTTTTTTCAAAACATTGCCGTTTCAACAATTTTCGATTTTTTTCTCTATATTTTAGTACCAGTAATAGTGTAACTCTTACAATTTAATAATTTCTTTGACTTTTTTGTTTCATGCTACTACAACTAACGGAATCTTGTCAACGCGACAAGAAAACATTTCTGATGACGTATTGCGTACCATCGCCTACCTCCTCACATATGATATATATGGACACGCGAACAATTTTTTACATATCTCTTTTATATATAAATAAAACCTAAAAGAGTTCGATATTAATATATATTCTCATTTCTTTTAAAAAAATTCCTGAAAATCACGTAATTTTTAGCGTTCCAAACCGGAATAACCCCTTAAATCTAGAAAGGAAAGCGAAAACGAGATATTTATCTCAAAGTTATGAATAAAATCTAAAATAACAGTAGTAAAATAATCAACGAAATTATAATCAAATTTGTATATTACTTATGCAAAAGAATTCGTCAGCAAAACAATATTTTGCAAAATCGCGTGTACGATAAAAAGAAATTATACCAAGCGTGTTGAATTCATAATGAATTCTACAATAAATCAAATTATTCAAATACGACAAATGAACAAGGTAAAGGATTGGTGGATTTTTTTTAATAAGAGGTGTTCACAAGATGACCCTTGTGGGCGTCCAATGCGTCGCAGAGCTGGATGTTCCGTGAAAACGCACGTACGCTCAAAATTTCCTGATGTGTCAGAACCAAAACTAAAACTGTAACCGGGAAGAGACACATTACATTTGCACAATTTTGACGCTGTCAACAAACACGTCCTGTTGCTGCACTGACGTGGAGTCAGTGCCAAAAGTGGCTGTAACTCGGAAGGGACGCGTTTCATGGTATATGAATGTTTTACGTCAGCCTGATGAGCACAATACGCTTTGAAAACAACACCCTCCTTTTCGTTTATACATGCTTCGTTTATACCCTGTTATATCTTTTAATATTTCAATTAATCAATGCTTTTAACTGGCATATTTTTAAGGATTTAAATACAGTACATATATACGCCTGATGCTTGATATTTCAGCGTATAGTTCATTCTAATCGGTTTATTGTCGTTTAATCGGTACGTTAGACACACAATGTACAATTCTTTTATTGTTGCACGGAACGTAAAACTTTCTCGAAGAACTTTCCTAATATCTCAAATAGAGTTTTGGAAACATCTGTTCGTTATATTCCATTCTTTTCGCAAATGTATAAATCGTGGACTTTGTTCCTGAAATATATAACGTGCACTTGAAAATAAATTTAATTAAAAATAATTTTATATTTAATTTATATATAATATTAAATTGGATGGATAAAATATTTATATATATATATTTTTTTTTAGTTTTATATTAATAAACACTTGAACTAAAAGAAAGAAATAAACTTTTTGATCAAATTAGTATATTATTGTCTTTCCATACAATATTAATACTTTCTTTAAAATTATTGAATGTCTTTTTATGGAAATAACGATTAAAGCGATTATAAAGATCATAGATCATCAAGATGTATACATGTCTGATTAATTTCACAGTACTGTTACAAATAAGGCATACAAAAAATATGAGATACGTAATTTTAAAGGAATCTCACAGCTCGCTCCATTGGCGTTGAAATATTTCCGTAGCAGGTGTTTCTTATCTCGCGACGGAATTTCGTCGACTGAATTTCTCATGTTGGATATCTGTCTTCAAATAACGACAAGTTTCGCTTTCTTTTCCTAAACGAAACAACTGTACCGATAAACACCTCTGAATTCTACTTCTTTAGCAAAGTTAAAGCGCTCTTCAATTCATTTTATCGTCACTATCACATGTAAAATTATTTACTATATTTTTAGATAATCTTAATTTTGTTAATATTATGCTTTGAATTAAAACTTTTCTATCGAGAAACGAATTGCATTAATTTGAATTTTTTAAAGTTAGCTAAAAATTTTATAGAAACTTTTAAATTATTTTTTGTTTAAAATTATAAAAGAAATAACACGTCGTGTTGGAAAAACAAATAAATATTTTTATAAGAGCAGAATAAATCCAACATTTTAGTCATGATAGTTTTAACAATGTATTGTGTTTGTGAAGTATCATGGTGAAGGGATCGTCACTACTCTTGGAGAGGTTTTCTCAAGCGATTTTTAGTTTTCATGAATGTTATTCTTTAATGATAGAATAGTAGATAGTTATTTTCTTATAATTCGGTTTATAATTTTTAATCTTGAAACATTTTGCACGAACTACAAGAGATCATGCTCCATTATTAACTTGTTTCTGATTTATCTATGGTAATTGGCTGATAATGACTGCCCGATAATACTTAATTCTTCATGATTGCCTCCTGGTTCCCAAGTAATAGGACTTGCCATTTTTAAGGAGCTTTTCTAGGTCTTTAGAAAAAATGACTGCGCGATGAGTCTCAATCGTTGATTCTGCTCAACTCAAGCGAAGTTCGTCTTTCTGGGATTTTACTTTTAGCGTAGCGTTTTTGCTCGCATCATGCTTTTGTTATGCATTATTGCATGACCTGATTTCTTGTCGCAATGGTCTCGTTTGTCCTACTTTTCGCAGGTTGCTGTAACCTTGTAAGGTTGCAACAAATAGCAGGAGAGGACATCTTTTTTCTCTAACATCGGACACAGGCTATAAATAAATTTACAAAACACATCGCGCGACACTTGACCGAGTATAGAATATAGAGATTTTGATAGAAAATGTCCGATTGTCACATACGAAGTACTTACTGGAGCACATACAGTGACACACGAAATTGATCAAGTGTTTTGAAAATTATAAAAAAATTATTTAAGATCTTATTACTTTAGAAATACATTATTTAGATCCCTCTGATATAACGTACAAATTATATACAGAGATGAGAGAAAAATTTTTTCAAATGAAAAAAAAAACATTTTCTTAAAACTATATCTTTTGATACAAGTATTTGTTTCTTCTATTTAAGTAAAAATATTTAGTTTTAAGTAAATACATATGTTACCTTAAGTATATTATTTTGTATTTTTACATTTTTTACATTTAAATAAATTTTATAGATAACCTAATAAAACATTATATAATATTTGTACGTTATTATTTTTCGTCATGTATCCTACGTATCTGCATCGTACGTTGCGTCGGATCGAAAATAACCAAATGTTCACCGGCGTGGAAATGCATTCACGACTAGGGCTGACATCACCGTGAGATGCATGGGTAAATGTTACTATTACGACATAAATTTCGGAAGGGCGAAGGCGTATCCATTCTGTGTCGGTTCACTGTCAGCGCGACGGATCAATTGCAGCGCTGCGACGCGCATTCGAGACAAATACAGCCGCGCGTAGCCGTGTGTGCAGCCTCGATTAATCTCTTTCTCTCTTCCACTTGATCGTAATTCTCCCCTCCTCTTTCCTTTCTCTCTTCCTTCCCGTACTGAGTCATTCGTCTTTGTGTCTCTCCGTTCGTCAGCTTGATTCCGTTTACGTTTTTTCGCAGCGCGACGCCCACCGCGCCCGTCGTCTTTCGCTGATTACGTAGGATTGTATGACTCCGGCGAAATTGCCCAAATTTCCGGCTTCTAGAACAACGACGAATTACTGCGAGCGACAGCTAAGCGGCTAATTGAATCGTACTTCCAAGGACGCTCGGCGAAACGAATCGTCCGAACGAAATTTTCTTTCTAATCTCACTGCCGACCATTACTCTCGTCGTGCAACCAGTGGTTATATACCAAATTTCGTCAGCCGAAATTCGCTATAAACATCACTCCTCGTCCTCCCATTTCGGCACCGTATGGAGTTATCGATGGCAACACGATTATCCCGTCAACTCAATTAGAATCTCGATTAGTCTCTTCCCTACCATAATTTATCGAGTCTCATCATACCTGGTTTACTCTCATTATTTACTCGTGCGATCCCTATCAGAAAGTTATAAATTTCTCCTCGCTGTGCCTCGATAGTGCTCACTGTTACAATTCAACTGTTTCAATTTCACTGTCACAGTGCCAACAGTTTGCTATAATTAATTCATTTGTTTCTATTTTATAGCCTCATTCACAAAATAAATCTAGATAATATTAATCTTTACATAAAAAATTTTTCGACACATTGGAGTAGATTTTTCGCTAGCGAAAAAATTTAATCGATACTCATTTTTATATCTCTTGTTAATATTTATATATAATTTAAATTTAATATTTAAATTGAAATTTAACATTTGATATTTAAATTGAGAGAAATTTAACATTTGATATTTAATTAAGTTTGATATTAAAATATTAAAATTTACTCAAAGTTAAATAAAAGGACAATAGATTTTTAATTGCATTCGTGAAACTGTGAATTCAATTTTCAAAACTTTAATCCCAAATTCTAAAATAATCGATAACTCCAAGAAAGTTTCATAAGACATTTTTGCGTTCTTTTAATATTTCATTATATTTATTTATTTTGTTATTGTTTCACAATTATTTTATTGTAATTTTCTGTTAGTTTTTAATTATTATTCCATTTTATACAGGATGATTCAGAAGTGATGGTACAAAATGTAATGATGAACTGTACACACTAGTAGAAGCAAAAAAGTCTCAGTAAACATGGATCCGCAAATAAACCGTTTACGAGATACGTGCGAATGTTATGTTAAGATCCGCCACTGACTTGTGTGTTTATACCCATGCTCATCATGTCCTTTTAGATGCCGTTGTACTAGTGTAGCAACAAATAACAAAAGCAAAACGTACACCTCGCTACGAATGTTTTTATTAAACTTTATCATAAGATTTACGAATTTACGGCATTCGCACGTATCTCGTAAACGGTTCCTTATAAAAATAAAAAAAAGTTCCGCATTTTTTTTATAGTAAAGAATCAAAAATGAAAATATGTCGTGCTAACTTCGCGAATCTAGCACGACACTTTGAGAAAAAGTGCCGTGCTCGCTATTTGTCGCAGTTTTAACGACAGTTCTCGTTAGTTCTAGCAGAATTCTATGCTCTACAATCATTTTTAAGCAGAGTTCCGGCGGCTGCATATTTTTAAATAATTTTTTAAGGATCTGTGATGTTAGCACGACATTCTACTAATATAAAAAAAAAAACAATTAGAGTTCCAGTAGCACTTTTCACAGTTCTACAGTTCCTTATAAAAATAAAGGTAAAACTTTAGAATAACGGACTCAGCCCTTATGACCTTGACCTTGACATACGTTGTCAAGGTCATCACCCTAAGTGACCTTCAGAAGGTTTTAGCTATCGCTCGTTTTTTATTAAAAAGTTATTAACAAAAAAGTTTGAAAAATCTAGCAGTTATTTTAAGTATTGAAAAGCAATAAAGGTGGATCTAGGCTTGCGTTTGTAAAATTATTAACAAAAAATTTCTACGAATTATATGTAATTTTCAAAAATTAATAATACATTTTAATATATAAAATTAACAAAGACCCCTACGCAAGGTTTGTGTTCTGTCGAAATATTGTTCAAATCTTTCGCCTTACTAAATTGATGAGTCTATCATATACTAAAATAGCAAATCTTAAGAAAATTAGCAAAGACCCCTACGCAAGGTTTGTGTTCTGTCGAAATATTGTTCAAATCTTTCACCTTACTAAATTGATGAGTCTATCATATACTAAAATAGCAAATCTTGAGAAAATTAGCAAAGACCCCTACGCAAGGTTTGTATTCTGTCGAAATATTGTTCAAATCTTTCACCTTACTAAGTTGATAAGTCTATCATATACTGAAAAAAATAGCAAATTTTGAAAAAATTAAATAAACCAACCAAAATAAAAAATGTTTCGCATTTTTTATAGCAAAAAATCAAAAATGAAAAAATGTGCTAATTTCGCGAATATATTAGCACGACACTTGGAGAAAAAGTGCCGTGCTATATTACTGAGACTTTTTTGCTTCTACTAGTGTGTACATTTCATCATTACATTTTCTCCCATCACTTCTGAATCACCCTGTATAAAATGGAATAATAATTAAAAACTAACAGAAAATTACAATAAAATAATTGTGAAACAATAACAAAATGGTAATTATGTCGATTAGGGGACCAATCTCCAATGACCTTGACCTTGACATATGTTGTCAGGGTCATGACCTTGACAACATATGTCAAGGTCAAGGTCATTGGAGATTGGTCCCCTAATCGACATAATTACCAACAAAATAAATTAAATATCTTAATGAAATATTAAGAAAGCGCAAAAATGTCTTATAAAACTTTCTTAATACACTGTACAGATCTCTTCAATCTCTTGCAATCATATACATATCTTTCTTAATACACTGTACAGATCTCTTCAATCTCTTGCAATCATATACATATATTGCAAAGAAACACAAATTCGCGAAAAATCACGACGGGTAATTTGCTTCCTCTTTATGCTTCAAGTTTATCACCAAGATAAATACCTCTTACTTTGTCCTATCACATTTTTAATATAATCATCCCATAAAGGAAAATGGCCTTCCAGAATGAAGTACGAGGAGAAGAAAAATATCAATGTCTAAAATCACAATGCGACGTAAACATAGCTGACTGCCATTCTTTTCCGCGTATCGGGCTTCGTCAAAATAGCTGCCTTATATTGCGCCGTGTTATATTCTCGTGTGCCTGCGGTTCCACAGGAGTCAGATTACCTTCCTTATCCGCGGTACAAGATTGCAAGTCGTATCGCGAAGCAGCGGAAGGATTGGGAGACAATGGCGGGAGAAGGCCCAACGTGAAAACTTCGAGGGGAACGGATCATAAATCTCGGGTCGTCGTCGACGGATCCAACTGCAGTACATACACGATGACGATGCAGGCTCGGGTATCGACTTTTTCCATTGGCAAACGCCAATGGAAAAATGTTAAATGAGTTCCTGAAAAGTCGTCTCGTCGGCAGCGCGACGTTCCCGGGGTCCGGACGATGTATAAACGTAATCGTATGAGTACGAAAAGGATTTCCGAAGTGGCGCAATGGAAAACTGCATTATTGGCGGGCAGGGTTAAGACCCGTATTCGGTCTCGTGAGCGCTTTCGAATCCGGCGAGGAAGCCCAGGATCCTCGAGTTCCTCTTCGGAGGACGATAATTCTCCGTCACGCTAAACGGAAAACCGGAGATCCGGCTATGTCGTTCGAATTTATCGCCGGATTGTCTCGCAACGAAAGCAAGAGCGAGCGAGAGAGAGACTGAGAAGATCCGCAGGATTCCAGATTACGGGATCGCAATTATTATTGGCCATGCCGCGTCAGTTATCTCCGGGTGACTGGTAATCCGATTTGCATCGTTTTAAAACGGCGTCATTCGTGGCGCGCGTCTTTTCAATCGAAGTACATTAAATTCGCGAATATACGAACGTAGAACGTCTCGTCCCGAAATTCTGCGGTATTTTTCAGGATACTTAGACGCAGTGCGGAGAGGGCGAGAGAGAATTATCGGTATCCCCTTCCTCCCTCCCTCCTGTCCATCCCGCCGCATCCCCTTCTCCCCTCCTCCCCCGCTCAGCAATCCACTTTCATCTTCGTCGCTATTATCCCGGAGAATCTCAAAAGAGACTGTTCAGATCTCGCTGGCGATCTCGACGACGATCTCTTTCCCTCGGCACTCAATGAGACAAGGACGCTACCTTCGTTAGTACAAACTGCATATAGGTGACTCGCGCCGCCGAGGAGCGCGAGTTCCTTCTTTCTTTTTTTATTTTCGTCGAGAAGCGCGGCACACGTCCCACGCGTCTTCTTGGCCATCACTTTAAAAATCGTTTGCCTCGCCCTTGGTCTTATCTTTATTTTTCCCTTCTCTCGATCTCACTCCCGCCCCCGAGCGTGTCCTTCCCGCCCTTCGCTCGCGCTTCGCGACTTTATATTCTCCCGCCTGCGACTTCCGGAGCCGCGGGAATTCGCGAATTAATCGCCCGTGGCCGAACTATCGCGGAAGAATTTCGGGCAATTTTAAACCGGCATTCCCCGTCCGGACCTCAGGAATCGCCCGTTGATTGAAGACGGTTCCCGTCGTCGTTTTTCTCGCGCGGAACTCGATGGACCTCTTTTAATCGGACGGCCGGCGGCGGCGTAGGGGTTGAAGGGCAAGGTCGCCGTCAGCCGGTATGACACTGTAACCTTCGGCGCGATATTAGAGAACCGAACCACGCGTAACTCGGAAGCGATCGAGTTTCAGGTTGCGGCTGCTGGCTGCTATACGCCATGCTGCTTCACGTGCACCTAATAGCCGCCCGGCCCTAATGCATACGATTGAATATGCGAATTAGCTCGCCTTGACGCCCAAGGCACGAAACAAGTCGTTCATTTTCCCATGGATCGATACTTAAGAGTCTCCCGGAGTCCATCGGGTGTTTTACGAATGCCGGGCCAGCGGTCGCCGTGCGGCTATTCGAGATGCATTCCCACCTAAGTGTACCGTATTCATGATATGATGCGCTCTGCGCGGGGAGATACTAATGCTGCGAACGTGCTCGTACAAGAATGAGTTTTCTTCGCAGCGGCGGCGCGAAATGATAAATTTCGTCGCAGTGACCGGATAAAATTATATGCAAACTGTCTCCAGCTTGTCTCTTCATTTATCAAGTAGTGTGAGATTGCTTTTTATTTCTGTCTTAGTCAGAATTTAGTCAAACTGTTTATTGGCAGGCTCACGAATTTATTACAATTACACATGTGTGAATAAATTAATTATTAAAATTATATATAAAGACTGGAAAGAGAGAAAGAGAGAGAATATTTATTAAGAAGACATTGGTAAAATTAATCCTTGTTACTATCATCGGATCTAAGAGATCCGAGCAAAAACTATAAGAAAATAATTAAAAATTCTCTTTTGCTTTAAATCTTTTTCCTATTTATGATTCAAAATAAAACCTATGTAGTTTGCTTAAGCAGGCGTCCCGATTAAAAAAAAAGATAAAAAATATTAATGTTTGCCTGAGATATAAACATGATAAAGGTGCTCTGGGTCTTCCATACTCATGGTAGTAACAATGTAGATAAAAATTAAGGGTAGGGTTAAAACCTAGGGTTAAAACGATGATTATTGAATATTCATTCTGGAGGAAGAAATTAAACTTTACTTGTTGTAATCACGTTAAAAAGTTGGCGATATTCTAAATGCTGAAGAAGAACGTCTTTAGAGATAGTTCGACCCAAGAGGATCGACTAGCGCGATGGTGACAAAGGGAAGTGACAGGTCTCCTTCTAAAGTCACGATTAAATGAAAGAAAAGCGGAGGATCTGGAATGAGCTGGGGGTTCCGAGATAGAATCGAAGGTTGCAGCCTTGTCCAACGACTGACTGCGAAATCGCGCCGTTTCATCAATTCGACTTCTGCGAGAGCATTATTCGAATACCTGAGTGAAATATCAGATATCTAATCCCGCGCGTCGCGGAGTCCATCCCGCTTTTTCCGACGGTATCCGTCGTGATTTCTGTCCGCGCGGGACACGTGGCACGTCTCTCGTATATCGTCAATATTGTCCCTGGATTCTCCCGGCCGAGGTCGAGGTCGTCAGCGCTAATCGGTGACCCTTTAAACCGAGCGCCAGCCCGATCTCATAATCGTTATTTGATTCAGTTAAACGCTCGATCGGGCGCTCAAAACTTATTTACCGAACGTATTAGACGGCCCGAGAACGTCCCTCCGGACCCGCAACCGTGTTGCCACCAAACCGTTTCTCCGACGATATTATGATTAAAACGAACGTCCAAAGATACACATGTAAATAAGTCAGTTGTCGAGATATAATACATGAAGGCTGGGAAAGATAATTATTGGAGAAACGAGAATTATGAGGAAAAATTGATGTTTGGCAAAATTAAAACGATAACTGTTCGTCCTGATGGAAGTATTTAAACTTTAATTACGTTAAAAAGTTAGCGATATTGTGATTGCGGAGAAAGAACGTTCTTGCGACAGAACGTCTCTCCCGTAAATGGTATTGGTTGTTGTTCTTGCCGTCGAGGGCAAAAGGAGAATGTTTTTGCCGCGTAGTTTTAAAAACGAGCGCATGGATAGACAATCGTCCATCATCTGCAGTAAATCGTAATAAAAAGACGATCAGAAACGACTTCGCTCGCGCCGGCAGCATTATCAATAATTTACACTAATGTTCTTCCGATCTCTCCCTTTAAAGAGGAATTAATAACGTGCCTGCGCGCCGATTTGATTTATCGTAATTAAAACACCCAGGCTGATTTAATTACGTAGGGAAATTCCTCAGACGCCGAGGAGGACTTTGAGAGGAATTGCGGGATATCGGCGTTGACGAGTCTTCGAAGGTCAGGTTTGACGACGGCCGTGATTGCGCCCGTGAATGCACAGCAGCTATTTCAACCTACTAAAAAAAGCTGTAATTATACCATAAAAAATTTTAATTAAATTACAATTTAGTTTCTAAAAATCTCCTTTAATAGTAGAATCAAGTTAACATTTAAATGAACAGATTTTACAGATCTTACAACTAAAGAGTCGCATTTCGTCTTAAAAAGTCAAAGGAAAGTTATTTATTTTACTTTAAAATCATTTTATTCATAATAAAATTTTCATCCCAAAGATGGAACGTTGACCATTAATGAGTTAATGGCCAACATTCCTATTAGAATACAAGCGGAGAGAATTTATTACTTATATTAAACATTTTACGACATATTATATAATAAGAAACGACAGCTAGATTAGGATATAAATTACACGTATGTTACACTTTGTTACATTTTACACAAACATACACATATTACATATATATTAAGTAAATCTCCAGCTAACATGATCAGGGTGATAACCCATCGGAAAATAGTATCTTATCGCAAAATGTATCTGTACATGATCTACACAACAAATTATATTAATATACAAATATATTAATATTATACATAAACGTTTGCATCTCACGTTATAATATTAGCACGATAAATAATCTCAGCAACAATTGCCGCCGCGCCGTTACCTAATCTATCGCAATTAGTTGAGAAGAACATGGAAGATCGAATACCGAAGACGGGTGCCGTGTATTTACAGAAATGAATGATTCTCCGATTTGTGACGACGTACGAATACTTTGGCAACGAGATGACACGCCGATGAGCACGCATTGTACAACGACAATTCATACGCGAATTTGCAAAGGAAAGAATTAAATTGTCGAATAAGGATATTCGCTGTTGTGTTCCCGGTGCTCCCCTTGGAAGTTCCCCTCCTCTTTTTACAAATCGGTGCCGCTAGTAGAGCATGTGGCTAGTTCTTGATATACCTGCGGATTGATTGATCTGTTCAATTTTGTCGGATACCATATTACGGACCTCGTAAATTCAGTACTCAGAGTAAATTCAGTATTTAGAGATGTGAGATGTTTTGACATTTTTTTTACTTCGCAACATCAAAGGCCGGTTACATAGTCCGTTCTTATTTCAAGACCGTCTTAAGTAATATCTTAATATGCTAATGCGGCTTTGTGATTGGTTTACATCTTAAGATTGTATTTAAGATGATCTTAAATATAAGAATGGACTATGTCCAAATTGTATCTGTTCCCCACGTTTGCGAATAACACTTCTCGCTTTCGTCGATATCGACCCACCGTGAATAGTCGATGTGTTCGGTAGGGAGCTCGCTAACGATATCTCCGTGCCCGGGTGCTCGTGTATCACCGTCTCGGTGATATTGTTCTCCGCTTCGGAATGAGCACGGCGATGCTCCGCTTTCCGTCTCTTCTCGGTGCCGATGCAGCATGCATGCTGCTGCTGCTGCTGCTGCTCCCGCTGCAAGGTCATCTCGTGGGTATAAACGGATTCGGCGTTCGAGAAGGAGTGGAACCGCTGCCGCCGTTTCGCCGCCGTTGCACGTCTCCCGACCACGCTGGAGGTGTCGTGGCTGCCACGCGAGACGTCATTGCATCTCTCGCGACGCTGAAGAGACTTGAGCGAGTCTTCGTACCCGCTAAAAGAAAATAGAAGAAAATTTTGCCACAGGGGGGGAGGGTGAGAAATATGAAGCCAGTGTTAAATAAGTTGGTAGAGGACGATTGTGCACGGGTGCACGTTACATTGAGATCAGCACAAAACTGCCTGTTACTTAGCAATTAAAATATGCTATTCAGGTATATGATAATTGTATTTCTCATTCTCCACATATTTCTGTAATTTATAATTATTAACATAATATATTTATAATTATTAATAATTTATCAATATAATTATATTTATTAATAATTATAAATAATTTATTATTATTAATAATTCCAAATGTTTCTATAATTTATTAATTTTCTTTGTCGCAATATGCAACGCGTTTGGTAAATTTCACATGAGCAGAATCGAGTCTTCTCGAGGAAATTGGTGTTCGACTGACAAGAACCTGTATTTAGAAACCCAACTTACTTGCTGCTCTCGCCACTGGAAGGGCTGGACGAGTGACTGCAATGGCAAGAGGCGCGCGCCACGATACCAGAGTCCTGACCACTGGAATGCAAGGATGTCGCGGATGCCTCGAGGCCTTTCAACGTCCCCGTCGACCTCACCGCGTGTTTTCCGCCCCCGCCCATCCTGAAAATAGCCAGCGGCAGTGGCGTCAATGTTGTAAGGTATCCAGAAATTTCCCGATACTATGATAGTCTGTAGAGGTAAGAGTTTACGCGAACTTTCGGATATACCGATTACATAATACACTCCAATTTCATGTTCTTAACATTAGCAAATCTTCGAAAAATCAGATTTTTATTATAAAAATGTGGAATGATTAAATAACTATTGATCATATAGGTGGGCCTATTTCTATTTAAAGAATTTCTTACAGATTCTTGTCAATACAAGGTCATCTTCTTTATTGAAATGTAAATGGACTTTATACTAATAGAAACATAATTCAAAAACTCATTACAAAAATATTTAATCTTGAATAAAGTGGTAACTTATTCCTTCGCAAATGTCGATGTGTTAGATACTAGATAGTGAAGAAATTCGTGTAAATTTTAAAATAAAAAATAAAGCACCAATAAAAAGCTTAGAATATAATCTCATAAACCTAGGATACATTAATCGATTAAACTTAGTATATGTTTTTACGCACAACATAAAGGCTAATCTACAATGTGCTCTTTGCTTCCTGTTTCTTGCTCTTTGCCTCTTACTTCTTTGCTTTTCCACGCATTGTTTTACCGACAATCGTGTTTCTTGTCACGTGTTTCTTGTCTCTTTCGAAGTTCGTCAACTTTTATCTTGGATGACAGAACGAACAAACATCGCATTACGCGACATGACCAAAAATTGACAAAATGCAAAAAGCAAGATACAGGAAGCAAAGAGCACATTGTAGATTAGCCTTTAAAGATACATCATAAATATCTACTAAGCCACACAAAATTTCTTCGCTATCTAACAATCTTTAATCAGATCAAACTTACGTGTGAAAGCGGACGCAGTTGCCGTGCTCGCACATGCTCTGTCGCCTGGGCATCTCGGAACAGTAGGGTTCAGGGTCGTAATGGAGACCGTCGACGAAGGTGGGAAAGAGCGGCGGCTTTTGCAGAGTGCCGGCGGGGTCCGTCAGAGCGAATCCGACCGGGCCGACCGTCGAGAACATGGCCTTGTCTCGTCGTCTACGACTAACGCATGGAATTCGAGACTCCCATTCAGAGCGCGCATTTTGCGGCGATGATAAAAAAGTCGGCATTTAAATTGGTCAATGCTAATTAAGTACCATCAAGACACCGAAACGATTCGATCCCCTTTTCCGTTATTTTGTTCCGGAATCTTTTCTTGTATAATTAAGCGGCACCACATAGATTTAAATAGAGTATAATAGAGTATATGTGAATGAGTATTAATAGATAAATAGTTCCATTTTTCGGTCATCATGCGAGAGTATGTAAGAGAAGAAAAAGGAAATAGTAAGACCCTCTAGCCAACATGTCCAGAAGTTAGTATGGCAGAGCGGATGAACGTTGTGTTGACCTTAGGCGAGATGGCGAGCGAGCAAAACCATATTCCGCGTACCGTTTGTTGCGACGAACGCAGGTAACGCATAAGGCGGTCACGAGGGCGCCTACGAAGACGACGCAGCCGAGCACCACGACGCCCACTTCGAGGGTGGACAGCAAGTAACGCTGATTAGTTCTACGTGGAGCGTTACCAGCAATTTCCAGTACGCGATACTCGTCCAGTTCGCGTTTTATGTCCGCTTTCTTGTTATTAAAAACGCTGAAAAGTCACGTGTATATATATTGTTAAAAGATCAAGTTTGTTACAATATTTGGATATCAAATATGATTGAAAAATAACTGACTTGAAGCTTCATATAAAATATTAATTAAATTTTCAATGATCAATTAAAAATGATCTATTAAATTGTTGAAAAAATCGACCTCGAATCAATTATTAAAAATTGCTAGGTGCAGATAAGGAGAATGAACCTCAAATATCTTTTATGATCGATAATAATGCGATTGGTCACCTGTGCAAAGTTTCCATGTCTACCATAACATTGAGATGTGGATCGATCGCATACAGATAAACATCGGTACTGAAAAATAATTTAATATGCAACGAGTGATCGTGAGTTTGGATCATTCTGTATCATCCACTAAATAAATTACTTACGAGGCTGCGTCGATCAAGTTCTTCTCGATGTGGGGCTCCAGCTTCCTCACCCGCACGTCCAAGCCAGTGACATTTTGTAACGCGCTGAAAGAAAAATTCGTAAGTGTCGCCATGCTCGCTGCGATATCGCCAAGCAGAACTTACATGGTGATGTTTTCAAGCTCCGGCTCGATCTCGATAGGTTTCCGACCCATGACCATGACGACTTGCTTCTGATCGTCCAACACGTACACCTACGAGTGTAAAGGCAAGATATACACCGGATGGCAGAATAAACTGTCAAGGTTGGCGCCGAGTGATACGAGAGAGGGCGAGGGAGGTTTCCGCCTTTTGAAACATCCCATTTCCCCGCGGGGAAATTAGCCCGAGCTATCTCTAACGGCGAGCAATTAAGATACACCGCGTGAGAAGTGTGGGTGGTGTGGACTTACGAAGACGTTGGCGATGCTGCTGCGCCCGTTCTCGGCGCCCTGTCTGTCAGTGGCCTTGACGTCGAAACCGAAGACACGGCCGGCGTCGCGGCCAAAACTCGCCACGGATCGCACTTGACCGCTGAGTGGGTCAATGGCGAAACGCGGGGCGTCCTCCCGGCCAAGAATTTGGTAGCGTATCTCACCGTTTATCCCCAGGTCCGGATCCTCGGCCTGCGATCCGCCAAGCGCGTCCAAATAAATTCCGATACTTTAAATTAAGCTGATAGCTGATTTTTGAAGCGCTTCAAATCCTTAACTCGCGATACGCGAAGCTTTATACCGGTCGTGCTCTAACATTTCTCAATTGTTACAAAAACTTTGTTTCAGATACAATACTGCGGATGAAATATTATTTGTTCCATTAGCACATTTCGAATTGCATCGCAATTAACAGAATAGCCCACATTTAGGTGACGGCAAAAGGATTTACCGTGAGAGAGAGAGAGAGAAGTCACTTCAGAAAATTAAATAAAATCCGAAAAGATAAAGAGACATCAAGGATGGATACGAGAAGGTAGAGGAAAGGTGCGGAAGACCGGTGGCGTAAAAACCAAAATGGATTAAAACGAGCTCGCTTTGACTCGCGCCCACGTATGCGCGTACGTACCTCCACTTTGACAACCTCGTAACCGTAATGAGCGGTGGTAGGTATAGCAGCGAGGATGGGCCTGTCCTTTGTCTTGAATCTTGGCGCATTGTCGTTTATGTCCTTCACTCTGACGACCACTCTGGCTTCGTTAGGCGCTAGTCCGTTCAGCCTCTCGCCAACGACAGGATAGATCATCACTGGCATGCCGCGGCCAAGTTTCAGTCGGTCGACCCTGACCTTCGCCTCGTACAGATCTCTGGTCTCACGGTCGATCTCCGTCATCAGATAAAGAGAGCCGTTCTTAGGATCGACCGAAAAGTGCTCCCTGCCGTCGGAACCGTCAGCTACGATGCTGTATCTTATGTGATCACCATGGCGATCGTCGACGAGATCGAGCTGCGCAATCAGCACCGGCACGGAAGCGTTCTCGTCGACTTCCACTTCGTAATATCGATGCTGGAAGGTTGGCATCTTGTGCACCTCGTTGTCCGCCTCCTCGTTGTCGTCGTCGACGTTCAACACCGTGACGAGGACCACGGCCGAGGAAGTCAAACTGATCGGCGAGCCAAGATCGCTCGCCGTGACGATCAAACGATGATTGCTTTTAGTTTCGTAGTCAAGCTTGGCAATTGTCGTGATGACGCCCTCCTTGCTGTCCACCGCGAAATACTGCTTGTCCGCGTGATCCTGATAGCTCAGATCAAACAGGATCAATCCGTTCCCGTTACCGGCGAAATCGCTATCGTTCGCGTATACCTTGACAACTTGCGTGCCGATCGGATTGTTCTCCAGGATGGAGACTCGATAGACCGGCAACCGATCGCCCTCTTCTAGCTCGTCATAGCCATGGAACATCGGCGCGTTATCATTTACGTCCAACACGTTTATCTCCACCTCTACGGAGGAGCTCAGACTCGGCGAGCCCTGATCACGAGCGATCACAAGAAGGCGATGAGTCGTAGCCCTCTCTCGATCGAGGATTCCACTCACTCGTATCACTCCCTCGTACGGATCCATTTCGAAAGCTCGCGACGCGTTGCCAGCTCGTCCCGAATCCTCGTGGCTGGTGATCAGCTCATAACTGAGATTGGAGTTCTCGCCGAAATCGCCGTCGACCGCTTGCACCGTACCGACAGCGTGATTGGCGTAAGTACCTTCAGCTACATCGAAAGTATACCAGGACTTGTCGAAGACGGGCGCGTGGTCGTTCACATCCGTTACGTGGATCCTGACGGTGATGTTGTCCGCGAGACCGTCGGAATCCCTCGCCAGGACGAATAACCGAATGTCCTTTTCCGGCGGTAGACTCCGGGCGACAGATATCTCGGCTGTGCGCGGATCAAGATGGAAGTATCGGCGGCTAGTCGCATCGTAGCGACGCGATCGTACCCCGCTGAAAGTCGTCTCGTTTCCTAGACTGTACGTTATCACCGCGTTCGCGCCCTCGTCCTTGTCGTCCGCCAGCAGACGTATTATCGGCACGCCGATCGTCGTGTTTTCCGGCACCAGCAATAACGGCGAGCGCCGCCCGCCGTCCACCGAATGATCCTCTATCCCGTCCTCGGCAGACGTATCGTCACCCGGGTTATGTGACACGCGCACTCCCTGATCCGGCAGGACTACCATCCGTATGAATTTCGGAGCATTGTCATTCTCGTCGAGCACCATTATCTTCAAAGTGCTCTCCGACTTCAGTCCACCTATACAAGACACAAATGTATAATTTATTTTCGTATTATCTCGAATTTTTAAAAGCTAGTGCCGTAAAACACACATAAACTATGACATTAGAAAAACTATCCGCGCTAAATATTTGCTATTAAATATTATCTATACATAATTATGACGTATAAATGTTAAATGGGAATACAGATTAACAGAGGACTTACCGCTGTCAGTGGCAATAACTTGGAATTCGTAGTTCGCCCTAGTCTCGCGATCCAGGACCCTGTCGTCAATATCTTCGAAGTACACACGGCCCGTTATCGGATCGATCCTGAACAGTCCGCTACCATCGCCTTGCAGTGCAAACGTAAAGTCCCGATTTTCACCCTCGTCTTTATCGCTCGCCGCAATCGGATTTGTCAGAGTAACTTCCGTTCCCGCAGGACTGTTCTCCATAATCCGGCCTTCGTAGGCGGACAACGTGAATTCCGGTGCGTGATCATTTTCGTCGTCCACGACTATTCGCACCTGAGCGTTTAGATCATAAATTCAATGATTAAAACAACGGGCGAACAGATACCGGGAATAACGCGTCGTGGATTTGCAGACGGTAAACCTACCTGAAATACGCCCACGCCGCGCAAACTCTCGGCAATCACGGTGATACTATAGTTCTCTCTTGTCTCGCGGTCCAAACCTTCAGGAGCGTAAAGAGAACCGTCGTCCATAATGGCGATATCAGGTACATCCTGCTGATTGACGATAAGGAACTGAGTGCCGGACATAGCCGTCGTGCCATTGTGCGGAAGCACTTGGCCGATCAATGCGCCGGGTACATTCTCCTTTACATGAAAAGCCAGAGGAGCGGTGGTCGTTCCCCTGCAATCAACGGTCATCGACTTTTGAATAAGCAAATGGTATCTGCACCCAAGTCGCGGGACCTTTGACCTTTCGACGCGTTCGGCGAAGTCAGTCGGCAAATCTGGCGTATCGATCTCATGAGAGAGATACGTTGGGGGATGCCGGCAAGGCACGAGCTTGCAAAAGATATTACTTAACAGCGACACTCGCGGAGGCTAGATTATGGAAAATAATACGATTTGTCACAGAAGCACGTTTCAGAAGCGCTAATTTCAGACGTTAATTAGCGAAGCTTCTTAAGCGAAACCAACAATTAGAGAAAAAGCAAAAGAGGACTTCATGCATGTCCCGCTTAGTTCCTGCTCGTCGAAAATGTCATGAGAGTCGTTAAGAGCGAGTTAGGCGCTATGAATTTTCACTCACTTCGTGAAGATACCCCTGTCGTCGTTCGGATCGACCACGTGGATCGAAACGTTCGTGATCAGCGTCAGTTCCCTCTCGTCGCTGACGACCGCCTCGAAGTCGTATATGGAACGGTCGAAGCGCTCGATCTCCTCCACGACCGTTATTGTGCCCGAGCGCTCCTCCACGGCAAATGGAACTGAAATCCCATCGTATATGTATGCAGCATGTGTTACGCATTTGCATGAATAATACAGGCATTTTGCGCGTCGCGTGTTTCCGGCCGCGGCGGCGTATTGAAATTAGGGCGCACCTGGGGATACCCCCAGCGCGACGCGGGGGTTTATTAGACCGTTAAGAAGTCGCGGTGTGTAGCTTTTAATTCTCGTGGACGCTATGGATTAACCGTCGCTGTCACGTATATACGTACCTCCATCCTCGTAACCGTGCAGGAGATCATAGATAAGGTCGTTAGTTTTGACAGCATCATTTAGACGAATCTGCCCGACGCTGGTACCTACGGGTACGTTCGCACCGACCCAGAACTCATAGGGCGCGCCGACGAAATCTGGCTCCCACGAATTTGGACCTGAAACCCACGAATATGTTGGATAACGTCTCGGTGAAAGTCTACGAGCATTATCAAATAAAAATGTCTATCGTACAACAGGGGATTTATCGATAAAAAATCTTCACAGACCATTTAAGTTACTTGTCTGTTCTTAAAAAGGTAGTAATTACATCAATAAACAATAGAAAAATAGTGGATTGTTTGTATCTGAAAATTTTCCCTTTTTATGAGCTATTGTTTCCATAGTACGCGAACAACAATGCCTACTTTTATTCAATTTCGAACAAAAGCTCTTATAATTATATCTGCCATTTCAATTAGACACTGTTCGTTAAATCCACTACTGGACTTTCTTACGCAGACTCACCGTCCGCTCGAAAAACGTCCACCGTGACGACCGCTAAAGAAAATCTTCTCTCGCTAGGATTCCCCGGCTGATCGGCTGCTTCTACGAAGATCGCGTGTCTACCCTCGAGTATCGGACTTTCTGATACCGTGATCAAGCCCGTGTTCTCGTCCACCGTGAACGGCGGTTTCCGCAGCGTGGAGTTGCCAGGTTTCTGCAATCGGTAGCGGACCAATCCGTTGGGACCCAGATCCTCATCCACCGCGTGCACCTGGCCCAACACGGTGCCGACCTTCACGTCGCTCCTCGCCACCAACTCGTAAAGATTGCCCGGCACAAAGATGGGATTGTTGTCGTTGGCATCGAGAAGAGTGATCTCGACGTCCGCGGAAGATCCCTTACTCGTCACGACGACGCTCGGCCTGTGCTCCACAGCGTAGACCTTCATCTTCAGATGATCGCGCTTCTCACGGTCTAGGACCGTCTGATCCTTTACGGTGAGCCAGCCAGACTCCGGATCCACGGAAAAGGCGCCCGACAGATCCTCCAGCCGATAATCGAACTCCCCGTTCTCGCCCTGATCCTTATCGCGCGCGATTACTTGCAACACGCTGAAGCCGTTCGGCAGATTCTCCACGATGCTGATGTTGTAGAGATCGACCTCGAACTGCGGCAGATTGTCGTTCAGGTCCAACACTTCCACCTCGGCTCGCGCGACGGTCATCTTCAACGGGTTGTCCACCTGCGACGCGTGAATCTGAAGATTGAACGTATTGCCCGGCAAGCTCCGCTCGGCATCGAGATCGATCGCGCGTTTCAGGAACAGCGAGCCGTTCTTCGGATCGAGTTGGAAGAAACCTCTCTCGTTGCCGGATATTATATCGTATCGTACCGGCACATTTATATCCCGATCGCGATCGGCCGCGTGGATCGGATTAGTAAAGTTGATCTCCGTGAAGATTGGATATTCCTGCGAGAAAAAAATATACCACGCTCCAGAATTTAAAAACATCGCATTGAAAAAATTATTATTAAATGCAGCTTTGCAAGGTGTCTAAAATATATCATTGATTTTTCTTTCTGAATTCTACTTTTCTTGAATATTTCACTGAAAGCCAAACTCGCCGAACGTTGATTTTAATTTTTTCAATTTCCAGTTTCAAGTATATATTAATAACAATTAAGTCTCTGAAATGAAATCTCATTTAAATTTTATTTTGAATATTAAGTAACTTCGCGTCTAACTCCGCCTATACATTTATTACTTTCGCTTGAATTCAAATACATTGAAGATAATCGAATGATCGCTGAAACACCTCGCATATCAAATACGTTGGAATAATTTTTATAATCGTACCGGCATGGGATAAAATTCGTAAATTTTCGCCTTGTAGATGTCTCGCGTGAACTTCGGATCGAGATCATCGTTGTCCACCACGGTTATCTTCACGGTGCTGTTCGTACTCCTGGCGGGGACGCCGCGATCCTACGAAGGAATTGCGTCATGTGTTACGCAGGAGGAATTACGATTGCAAACCAATCCGGTTTGTCATTCATTGCTGAGTTGCAATTTCTTGCAATATGTTGACTGTCGCAGAATGCGACGGTCATTTAACTTTTCGCGTTCAGCGGAACAAGATTCTATGAAGCTGCGGCAGGAAAAACTGTCTTATGTCGCGTTTCCAGGTAGGTACGTCGTGTTACTCACGGTCGCAGTAATGACCAAGGTGAATTCGCGATCGCCGCTGTCGTAGTCGACCGGCTTCCGGAGTATCAGGGCGGTTCTGTGCCCGGATTCGAGGGAGAACTTGCCCTGCTCGTTCCCCTTCACGATTGCGTAATAGACGTCGCTGTTCGGCGTGTTCGGCTTGTCGCCATCCAGCGCGTGAATCCCGCGAAATATCGTCACACCTGCGATTTCATTTCGAATCTTTAACGCGTTCGACTCTCCGAACGCGAGAAGCGTGAAGATTCCGAGAGAGGGAAAAATTGCTCCTCGATTCTCGGCGAGGAATTTGGAAAAATGGGAATATGATACGGCGAAACTGCTGCACGTCCGGTCCCGGGAAAATATCGGGGAAAATGCAGGATGCCAGAAACGCGTTCGACGCGCAGCGGACCGTGCACCGCGCCGGCAACATTTTATTTCCGCGATCGTGGATTACGTGACATATATACGCAAAAGGCAACTGCATGGGAATATTAATTATGTGGCATTCGGGTGCGGCGGAGCGCGATTTATGATATCGCTGCTGGGTCTAATATCTCACCGACTGGCGTAAGCTCGTCCACCGTCACGTGATAAGGCGCATCGACAAATTGCGGCGCGTGGTCGTTTATATCCTCCACGTAGATCGTCACCGACAAATGCGACGATACCTGGGCATAAACGGTAGAGCATAAGTCACACTCGGTCCTCCTCCTCCTCCTGATCCTCGTCGGTCGCTCGCCGTCTCTAATCCATGCTGAATTATGCGACGGCACAATTCACAGGCAACTCAGGGCGCGTTTTACGGCGCGGGTCATAAAGCGCGTGATGCTATCGCGTTTGAGAAATGAAAAAAGGATCGAAGTACGGTTTCCCCGGGAAACGGTACTTCGCCGTAGCCTGACGTCCACGTGTTACAAGTTAAGCCCATAGTACACAGAAAAACGTAAGCAATAAGACTTAATTAAGCAGTAAACGAATCGGCCAATCAAAGCCGAGAATTTTTAAATGGTAGCCTTACGTTTTCGATAATTCTCGACTATGATTGGTCGATTTGCTTACTGCTTAAGTCTAAAGCCTTGTGTCCACGATGCTAGAAATCGGTCCGAGATCTCGGATGGAGAAAGAATTGACCAATCGCATTTGAATAATTCGGCCAATTGATCGATGCGATTGGTCAATTCTCTCTCTCTGTCCGAGATCTCGGACCGATTTCTAGCATCGTGGACACAAGGCTTTACTGCTTACGTTTTTCTGTGTGCTATGCAGAGGCGTATCTACGGAAAATAGCTCCTATGGCAAGCACTGAAATTGCGCCCCTGTCCATACATATAAAACATCTTTTAACTCTTACCATTATATCAGCTCAAAAATACAAGTCAAGCTTTTTAATCTTTTTAAATTTAGGTAACAACTTGTTAGGCCCTGCGCACAATGGAAGAATATTAGATATTAAGAATAGGAATTAAAATTTTAGAATCAGTTTCCTCAATGAATATTGAACGTAACGCTTATTAATGGATATTAATAAGATATAAGACGTAAATGTGTGTTATACAAAACACAACATAACATTATTATTTATCTATAGTGTTTATTGAGGAAACTAATTCTAAAACTCTAATTCCTATTCCTAATATCTAATATTCCTCCATTGTGCGCAGGGCCTTAGACTGCTGTTTTAGCTTTTATATGCATTGATGTCTACCGTACTTGAGGAAGGACGTTGGGTTGTACCAGGTTAATAAAAATTGCGCCCCCCTTCAAGTGGTGCCCAGGGCATGTGCCATACTTGCCATACCCTACACGGAAAAAACAATAAGGTTGCCACAACCACAATAATAGTAACATTTGGTACAGCCACGTCCTGTGGTTGTGACAACCACATTAATGTGAAGGCAACTATATGCATTTGGTACAGCAAACATAGTGAATGTTGAGACAAACATAGTGAATGTTGAGACAAACATAGTGAATGTTGAGACAAACATAGTGAATGTTGAGACAAACATATATAGATGCACTACACAATGTGAATGTGACAACCACAGGACGTGGCTGTACCAAATGTTACTATTATTGTGGTTGTGGCAACCTTACTGTTTTTTCCGTGTAGATACGCTTCTGGTGTTATGGCTTTTAAGCGGTGTCTACAATGAGAGTTTAAGACGTAAGGCTTATCGACCAATCACAATCAAAATTGCGGTCTTACGTTTTAGAATGCTCGACCGTGATTGGTCGACATGCTTAAGTTATACGCCTTAAAACCTCATTGTAGACACCGTAGTACAAATGGCGTTTTAGGCGTGTACATATTCGACGCGACGGCGAGTTAAGCACGGATCTAGCGCGCGACCGTTCGCGCGAAAGCCGTAATCGTTGGTAATCAAGTCGAGTAAATAGTGTATAGCATATTGCAAGATTGTGGCTATTGATCACCACTTTCCGCTCGTTCCCGCGCGCGTTACGCTCGTCGCGGCCGAGTATCTTCGAAAGCAAATAAGTCGGGCGCTGAATTATTAAAAAGCGGAAAGTGGACCGGAGAGAAACGTCGATCTGCATCCCCCGATTTCCGCGGCGAAACGAAAATATATTTCGATAATCTGAAACATATCCACCAAAGAAACATAGAGCCAGGGGCGTCATTACGTTTTATCACGAGCTCTGGTCAGCCTGGCGACCGGGGGGGGGGGAGGCAAGCTGAATTTAAACTAATTAAGTGAAAGGTTGAACAACGATAAATAAAAACAATTATAATTTTTTTTCTTATAAGTAATAGCGAATGTTTGCATTCTTAAGTTATGCCTGCTAATAAAAATATTTAATAATACATCAACATCTAAATCTTCAATCATATCGCGGTATATGTATATTGGATAATATGTCTAATACTAGAATCATTCAACCTTATCTGGAGCATTGTAGAACGCAAGTAATTTTTTTATCGCCGGAGAGTTGAAAAGGAGCGCTCATTCGTGCAGGAGGAACCGGGTATCAACAATAATTTTACTAGTTTTGTGTACTCAGAGAAAATACCACGAACTTCTGGTTTCTCATGCAACCATTTTAAGTTCAACGGCGCGAATTTCAAAAACTTTTTATAAATAAATTAAACAAACGTTTTTTTTTTTTTCGGGAAAAATTATTTTATCTGTAGATTCTGAGGCATGGAATTCT
>NJRQ01000370.1:95651-110921 GCA_003063805.1 Aphaenogaster ashmeadi | reverse complement strand
TACTTTACTTTCTCATTCTCTAGCTTATGTACGCACGATGGTGCTAGGAATCAGTATCTTGCGATTATGATGGTTTTACGTATGTATCTGCTGTATATTATTCATTTGATAAGGACCTGATGTGGGTCGAAACGTTGTGATTAATAAATTATTTGTGGCCAGTTACGTCGTTTTTTAAATAACTTTGATTTGAAAAAAAGAATGTTCTTGATTTAAGAATATCTTTAGTTTCAACTATGGAAATCTTGAAATGAGATTATATTGCGTTAAACGAAGAAAACTTGCTTGAATGAAGTCATTTTATTTAGTTGAATCCAGAAAAATATATGAATATATGAGTATATTTGAGTATACAAGTTTTAATTTGACACTACTTTTTTTTTTCTGTGTACTTTTAATTCAAGATACAGAATGCGGGTTTTTGTTACTTTCGCAGTACAAGCGCTTCAAACAATACAAAAGCGTGTCTCGAGTAAACCGTTATTCGAGCGGCGTTACTTCATATTTTGTGTATCTCAGATAAAGACGTTCTCAGATCTGCCGTACGGTTTCGTCATTCGAAACCCGGCGTGCGTAGCACACGGTAAAACGATCCCCGGCTTTACGCTATTGTTGCGCGTATACACGCGCTGAAATCCACGCGGGAAGAACACGACCGACTAATTATCCAGCATAATCTGAACGCGAGAGTGAAACATCGCTTCCGACTGCGAAAGGGAACGGATCGAGAGACGATAGCGGGGCGCGCGCGCGCTTATCTCGGAGGAGTAACGAAGGAAGTCCGCGCCTCGATCCTATCTCAATTTATTCCGGGTCTGCGATCGGATCAAGCCGAGGAGGGATCGCCGGCCGACCCGCGATGTTCGCAGATTCTCGAGACGATTCGTGTCTCGCGCTGGCGCTCGCGTCTCGTGCTGAGATACATCTACGACTCCCCCGGAGCCTTTATCTTAACCCCTGTCGTAAAAACGCCACACGCCGGCGATTCGTTTCGAGAGCTCGGTATCTTTATAATCGCGCTACGGCTACTAACGTAACCGCACGCGCGGATCACCATTTTATCCTCATCTGAGCTTTTTCCACGGCACTCCGCTACTTGGAGTCTGGCAATTGCGCGATCTAAACACTTCCTCGTTCTGTGTACGCGATCTCACAGAAAAGAACTCACAGAAATCTACAGAAGGTATCAAAAGATGGAGTCGACAGACGATTACGTAGAATGGGCAACGTATTACTTTACTTCGTATTTGCGAAACTTCCTGTATTGCTTTAAATATTTTGCAGCGATTTTATTATACATAACATTAATTACCCGCAATAAATACTAATTAGTACACTGAAAAAAAAATTCTTGGTAAACTTGCATTCAGTATACTTTCTTTTGAAGTATTTGATTATTAATACCGATTATAATAATAATAACAAAACATTTTGTGTAATAATTATAAACATTTGTAATAATTATGAAAGAGCAAATGTTGTTTAGTTGAGCCAACTAATAAAAGTATTACATAATTTAATTGGCTCAACAAAACAAAATTTGCTCTTTTATAATTATTACAAATGTTTATAATTATTACAAAATGTTTTGTTATTATTATTATAATCAGTAATAATAATCAAATACTTCAAAAGAAAGTATACTAAATGCATCTCACAAGTTTGCCAAGAATTTTTTGTCAGTGTAAAACACGTCTGTACTTCAGACAGCGTGTGTCTTTCAAGCCTATACCTTAAGCATTAGCTTCTATTTTTATAAAATCGTATTAAAAAAGAAGAGAAAGAAACGTCCGGTTAGTTCCTGTAGAACATCTTAAGCACTGTCTGCCAAGTCAAAATCAATGCAGCAAACATTTACACGGATTATTTATTTTACGAAGAAGAAGAAGAGAGGAAAGTTTGCGATAAGCCCCGGCAACTCCTCGCCTTTTGATCCGCTGTGTATAGCGGACGCGAGAAAAGCCGACTCGCGTTAGGGTTTCTTGCGTAACATTATCGCATCCCGATCTCATAAATCTCAATCCACTCGAAGGTGAGTTCGGGGCTTGATGCATTGTTATTCTGCCCTATTTATGTCGCGGCGGGTTAACCCGGCGTCATTAGTCATTATCCCGCTTTAAAGCCCGGTCTTTCACGACGACGACGACGACAAGTGCCGATCCCGCCGCGTTTTGTAGCCGCTTCGGGCGTCTCGGTTAGACCGTGCTGCAGGTGGCCGTTTGTACTTATCACGACTTTCACCTTATCGCACAGTGAATGTAACGTACTCCGATTACGAGGTGGACGCGCGCTCATGCGTACCTGCCGCGCGAACCCCCGTTATTTTTTTCTCGTCAACCTGCGACCGACTGACGTTTCCTTCGGCCGTATACTTTCGTAACGATTTTTTTTAATACGTATCTCTCTCGTACGGAAGTTTTAATTTCAGGCACGAGCGAGTAGATCTCTGGTAGGTCGCCACTTACGTTTTTCATAGCGTCTACTTTGAAAGATACAAAAAGCAGAGGCAGCTCGCTCCGGTTTAATCATATCGACCTACTGTCGATTACGAGCAGCTACTTCCGGTCCCCGATACCCTCCGGATGGTTTTGCCGGCGATATGCTGATAGTCCGTTGTCGTGTTGAACGCGGGTCGATTATGCCTTAATTAGGAATTTGCTTACGTGGCGGAACTAATTGCGAAACTTACGTGTAATTATCATCGACGTTGTAGACGCGGTTAAAAATAACTTTACACTTTCTAACCGTCTCGGGCGACGCCAATCGAGGCGTTTTCTTGCGAGGTGCGAACGTGCCGGCCCGGGCTTCTTCTTGCCACTTTCTGATTCAAATGCTGACAGATTACGTGCGTAATATGCGTGAATAATGCGATGCCAAGAAATTTAATGCGAGCACTGCTTAAGTGGTCATGAGCGGCGTGAACTGCTACCAAAGATTTCAACCGTGAAATCTATAATCTCATAAACTTCTCGTTGTAATATTAATAATATAATATGTATAAGAAAAGAATATTTTTTTTGAATGTTAATTTAAATCCGCTCTTTTACTATTCTCCTGTTATATTGCAGCGTTACGTATTAGTTGCAGTATTTTAGTGCTTAGAGTTTATATCGATAACGCTATAGTACTTTACTAACTACTCGCGTAATCAACAGCTTTTAATTTTTAACTGCCTTCTTAATAACGTAATTGGCGCGAATGTATTTATCTTGAGCTGTGTAATATAGCACACGTTTTTTACTTGTATAAGGAAGAGATATATATTTTTTGCACGTCAGTTTAAATCTACTCTTTTACTACTCTTCTGTTATAGCACTGTAGCGTTACGTAGTTGTAATATTATAGTGCTTAGGAATTACATCGCGATAACGCTAGTACTTTACTAACTCGCGTAATCAACAGCTTTTAATTTTTAACTATCTTTTTAATAGCGTAATTGACGCGAAAGTATTTATCTCGAGCTGTGTAAGATATTACATGTTTTTTACTTGTATAAGGAAGAGATATATATTTTGTGTGTATGTCAGTTTAAATCTGTCCTTTTACTACTCTTCTGTTAATAGCATTGCAGCGTTACGTAGTTGTAATATTATAATGCTTAGAATTACATCGCTAGTACTTTACTAACTCGCGTAATCAACAGCTTTTAGTTTTTAACTATCTTCTTAATAACATAATTGGCGTGAAAGTATTTATCTCGAGGTATGTAAGTTAGCACATGTTTTGCGGTCAGCATTGAATCTCTCGAAGCTTCACTTTCCAGAGGAATTGCGAACGTTTTAAAGGAATCACTTCGCGAGATCGCGTCTCTCTCTCTCCCCCCTCTCTCTCTCGCGCTCTCTCGCTTTCTTCCCCCTTTCTATCTATCTGTCTCTCACTTCCTCGTCTATCTCTCGAGTCGATATGAGAGGGGGATTACTTTTGAAAGGCGAGCGGGCCAAGAAAATCGCGAGCGAGTACTCGGTGCACACACACACACGCAGACACACGGACACATCTTCATCCAGACGCGCGTTATACGTCGTATGCGACAATAGGATATGCTTCCCTGTCACACACAGCGTACACACGTACACGTATGCGCATGTATGCGTGTCGTTGCATTTACAGGAATAAGCCCACTGCTCTCCGAAGCTTTGACGAAAGTGGGCCAAGGTCAACCCTCTTTTTGTGCGCTTTCGTAGCTTCTTCAGTTTGGGACGGGCACCGTGGACGTGAAAGCTCGAACACATGCACTTATACTGCGAAGCGGCTCACATGATATCCATATATGCATATGAACATCTTATAAGTTTTATATGTTCTTAATTAACCGGAGCGAGCGATAAGAAATGTTCCAGCAATGATAATTCCAAATATTTTTTACTTTCTCTTCGTTCCAAGGCATCCTGCTTCATGCCATTTCAATTAACCAGCTAGCTCGATTTCATTATCATTAAATGTTATTCTAATTTAAATAAATTTCTCTCTTTCTTTTATGTGCAACACATATATATTATTCTTGTATGTGCAATAGTTTATGCTATACTTATCTGTAATGTATGCATACGATAAATTATTATTATTATTATTATTATTATTAATGCGAAATTGGACATACCACTTCAATTCTTTAAGTTAAGTTGAAGCGTATTTTACACGGGACATTCTTTACAGGGTGAGGAGAAGAGGCTTTGTTCCACGGAGTCAACTTCCGCAGTGCATCGTCGGAGCTACGGAGATGTAATGGATGACCGCTTGGAGATTTTCGCCGGGAGCGTTTTGCGGACGAATGCCACACGAATGCAGCGTCGACGTTGATTCTCGCGCAAATCAATCTATTATGCGCAACGGTATGTACGCATCGGCAATCGAATATTTATATGCACGAACCGGCGAGATATTGCATTAAGTTCCCTTGGTCGACGCCAGCCGGGAACCGGGGAAGAGATTCATTAACGGGCCGCCTACAAATTGATGTAGACCCGACCGCGATCTCACGATCTAAAATGGTAACGATGGGAATTAACAGTCCATCTCCGGCAAGGCGGCACCTTCGCCAGCTTCGCTCGCACCGTGTACGTGCAAATTGGTGCACGTACACGTACGTTCGCATTGTTATCGGCGACAATGCAGGCTGCGCAAGGGTAAGCTGCTACTCGAGCGCGAGCTGCTCCATATAGGGACTAATTAGACTTTAGATCAAATCCTCGATCGTCTCAGAATGCCAAACCGCCTACTAACTGGCACAGTCTAAAAAAAACTTCTTCCGTTGACTTCTTCCGTATTGAATAATCAGCAATTCATAAAAACCTTGCTAGGAAAAGCAGAACTGATACGTACACAACTGATCGGTACACAAGATACTTTTATCTATGATATTACTTGCAGAAGCATAAGTATTTAAATATTTATTAATGCTTTTGTTTAAAGACGTTTTAATTATTTGAAATATTTAAACTTATTAAAAGACTAAACTTTCATAAATTAGTTGAGTGCAAAGATTATTAGAATTATAAATTTCTGCTCTAAACATCCGATATTATTGTTGTGTCTGTTAGACATTTGTTTATAAATTTACAATCAACAATAATTAGCATGCCTGGAACTATATCCTTTAATTACTATAATATAATAGCATATCTTTGTATCTTTAATTATAATATAAAATAGATTTATTTAATTTTTACTTAATTGTTTAGACGAGTCGCAGCAAAATAGCGTTAGAAAGAATTAATATACAACGCATCTTCCGGATATGTCTTTAAAGAAACTTTCATTTCTTCGCGTTCTTAAATCGACACGGTTTACTTTTCTTCCCCGCAATTTACTTTTCTGCCGAGAATCCTTATCGAAAGAACGTTACGCATTAAGAGAACGACAATTACAGGCCGTCCACACGCGCGCACGTACCTGTTACACGCTGAACTTGGACGGCGAAGATCAGCAGAACCACCGTGATCAGCCAGGAATGCGGCGATGGAAAGGTAGACGTCCTCCTTCGCGGCGACATTTTTGGCTTCCTCTACTTCCGGTGCGCGTCAGTCACGTTGTAGCCACGTACATCCCTGAAATTATTCACGGTGAGTCGACGACTGTGGCGAGCCTGCCTGCCTGCCGGCAGGCGCGGAACCGTGACGATGCATCCTCGCAGGTTGCACTAATTGTAAAGTGCATCCTACGTAGGTAGCCACGCGCGTCTTATGTAAAAGGCGCGCTCTTGCACGCGCTCCGCGATCAAGGGAGGAACAATTGCGTTCCGATATGGAAGGGAAGGGTTTATTTACCTCTTCCCCGCGCGGCAGATTAGGCCTCTCGCCGTGGTACGTATATGTAAAAGCAACGCGCACGCTGTTGCAATCCGCGAGATTCAGTACCGCCGGTGCACCGCAAGTTTCGAAATTGCATTGCACACTGTTTCATTATATCGGAAGAAATTCATTATATTCAATTATGATTCTCCCATGATTATACGATCCTGTGAGAGGATTTTCTCCTGCGCACAGATGAAAGATATATGGAAATAGGAGCTCTTGTATCATTTACCCAGGTAGCAAGCTGACGTTATTTGTCGTCATTTTGACGACATTAGACGTCATTTTGACGTCAAAATGACGACAAATAACGTCAGCTTGCTACCTGGGTAGTAAAATACACTCTGTATAGAATGCCTCTTTTACCGTGTTTTCTGAGGATATAGATTCTTCAATCTATTTAAAATCTACTTCTTCCTGTAACAAATGAGATTCGACTCGATCAAATCGATGGAATCGATTTCCTCCAAACAAAACAATTTAAATGATGCAAAAAGATTAATATATAAATAATTTATTAAATCTATTCATCGCATCGTAGATTATATTTTAACATTTTTTTGTTTACTTTTACTTAGTAATAATATTTAGATATTTCACGCTTTTAAAATCATTTTGCTCGTTTTGAAACAGCTTGAGAGTTTAATTTGTATTTTATGATAATCAGTACCACTACGGTCTACAATTATCCAATAATCATTAAATTCTTATACTGTAAATTTTGTAATAATTATAAATTATTCCTTAGGATTTGAAATGCACTTTTCTCGATCTATCTAATCTTATGAAATAAGAAAAATAACGCTTCAAAAATAATATATCAATTTCATAGTACTCGATTCGACACCGTCGATTGCCATAGAGTAGCTTGCGTGTACACACACAAAATGCGAAAAACACAGCGACAAATCGTCGTGAAGATCTATGCCGAGGTTCTTGCATACTGCGATTTCACTTTCAACGGAACAAGCGACCGTAACTCGAACAAATTGGCGTTACACGATTCGTGCTTGTCAATCAATTTAATATTTGCCGAAGAATACTCTCCGATAAATTGTTCCGCCCGTTTTTCGGAGAGACAAAAAGGGACGTCGTCCATATTAAATTGAGATCGCTCTTGAAACGTTCACGCAGAATTCAGGCTGGAGAAACTTCCGATTACGATTTTAAGCGTTTCTCTTCATCGCGCTTGCATCCCGTTTATTCTATCCGTCTTTGTTAAGGTAAAAGGTGAAACTTTCGCTCCGTTTCGTGCATCGTCTTTCGCGAGCGAATCTCTCGACCAAATACAGGTCGCATGTGCGTGCCACGCATCATCGATACGCTATCGAGACCTCGAAACCTCTAAACAAGATTTGTCTAAAGAGACAAATGATAAAAAGTCTATTTTTAAGAAATTCTAAGGCACACAGATAAAAGTGAAATGAATAAAAATTTGCTCTAAAACTTTTGCTTTACTAAATACTAAATTGTGCTAAGAATGAAAATCTTAAAAGTTCATCGTTTTCTTCCAAAAATGTCCGTTGTTGAACAAATTCCTCAGTAAAGAAACAGTATATCATAAATAAAAATTGTATGTATCTTATTTTTATATATTTTTTTTTTTAATATGACAGATGTATTTATATAAATTTAAAAAATATATTAAATTTTGGTTTTATAAAATTTCTTTTTTCATTTTTGGTTTTATAAAGATTTTCCTTTTAATCGATAGAATAAATAGAACAAGTTACTGTCAAGAGCAAATAAAATATCGTACTGTGTAAAATATATATTACAAAAGATAAATAGTTTCGCGTAAATTAACATTTAGTCAATCTTTTTCTTAGTCCGATAAAATATATCATAGCACATCTTTTTACCTATTTCATCCTCGAGAATATGTTTCTTACATCCGTGTAAGAAGATAAAATAAGGAAGTGAGAGTGCGATGGTATATTCAGGACATCATCCGTTATTCTTTTTATAAGGAAAGTACGACTTCGTGCGACGTCTTTTAGGAAGATTCAATGGGTAGAACTTTCGCCCGCGATTACCAGCGGAGATTTCGCATTTCACGAATGGGTTATATCTGCCACGCGAATTGAAAATGACACTCTGCTACGCGACGTCTATCGTCGCAAGAACATGTCGGATGGCGATGAAACGTGATGACGCCGGTTTATGATCCTTAGCAGAATGGTTGACTTATAATTTTAAAACAACGTTTTATACTCCAAGTCTTTGTCTTAAGTAACGCACAATAACTGTCTTGTGTCTGAAGTCTTAAACTAAACAGCCGTTCTATTTGTGATTAATAACAAACTGCTATATAATAACAGAAGAAGATGCACTGAAAGAAAGGCTTGATTATAAAAATCCAGGCTTGGTTAACTTTACCAAGCACCTTGGTGAAATAGTTTCAACTAAACGTATAATAAGTATTACATAATTTAGTTGGCTCGACTAAACAAAATTTGCTCTTTTATAATTATTACAAATGTTTATAATTATTACAAAATGTTTTGTTATCATTATTATAATCGGTAATAATAATCAAATACTACTAAATGCATCTCACAAGTTTACCAAGAATTTTTTTTCAGTGTAGTATTTTGCGTTATTTAAGAGACAAGGATTTAAAGCATAAAATAAAATAAAATTGTCTTGAAATTAGAAGTCAACCATTCTGCTAAGGCCCTACAAATGACTTATGCTACACTGAAAAAAAATTCTTAGTAAACTTGTGAGATGCATTTAGTAATACTTTTCTTGAAGTATTTGACTATTATTATTGATTATAATAATAATAACAAAACATTTTGTAATAACTATAAACATTTGTAATAATTATAAAAGAGCAAATTTTGTTTAGTCGAGCCAACTAAATTATGTAATACTTATTATACGTTTAGTTGAAACTATTTCACCAAGGTGCTTGGTAACATTAACCAAGCCTGGATTGTTATAACCAAGCCTTTCTTTCAGTGTACTTTGGGAAAGAGTAATAGCGCTTATCGACCCGCCGCGCCGCCGTCCGAATAATAAAAATCAGCTGTTTGAGGCATGGACAGTTGATATAGGAGGCCGCAGCTGCGCTGCGTAAATATCTGCGATGCGAATGACGGTTCAAGTGCACTCCGAGGCCGTTCGAATGATCAGCGCGAAAGGCGAGCATGGTAGAGGACCTTATGTTCTCCCGGGCACGTTCCTTCGAGTTCCTACGGCCTGCGCGATATATACCGATATACACTGATATACACTGTGATATATACCGAATACGTTTCCTACATATCCTACATATGTGTAATAGCAGGAATGTGCCAGGAAAACTTTCGCTATTACGTGTTTCGCGTTCCGCGAGCGAACGGTAGCTGTCACGCTCGGATGAAGTTTTCAGGCGTCATCGAACGATAGAAAAATAGACAATGGTGCCCGTTCATCGCGCAGCAGCCTATTTTACACTTTGATCATACGTGCGCGAATCTTTATCGACGGGAAAGGAAAGGAAAGGAAACGAGCGATTATCGAGATGACAACGTACGGGGAGACAAACGGCATTGACCACAATAGGAGTCGTGCGTGCGACGATAATTTGCGTGCACCTGCACGCAGATGTCGCAAAGGACTATTCGAAAAGTAGACCCACATTATCTTTACTTTCCAGAATTTATAAAGTTGAAATAATCCTTCGCAAACAGTTTTAAATTTTAACCAGAAACTTTAATATTCCTAAATCGCCAGTAAATAATTAACATATAATAAATTGTAAGACGACTTGACTGGCCATAGATGGTATTTTATTACTACGTATCAACGGATTGTGGTCCTCTACGAGTATTAAATTTAATAATAATAATGCTATAAAGCATCTATTAGATTCTCCCCCCTCCCCCCAACACCCTCCCATTTAAATTTTAAATTGCTCGGCTTTTGCCAAATTTTCAAATTAAATCGGAAGCCTCACGACGCCACAATAAGTGATCTAACCCACTTCTTTAAAAACCCGAAAAAATTATTGTCAAAAATTTCTCAACTATTTCGCCATACATATTTTTACCTAGAACCAATTCGCAATAAGATAACAAAAGTTCTAACGCGATATCGGAAAAAGAGTTACGGGGTACGATTTGCTTCTGTAACCCCGATTTCCAAGCCGGGCGATATCAGGTTGGTCGCTCGTTTTTCGTCGGCTAGTGACGAAAATGGCAAAACTCTCGCTCTAGTTCGTGCTTCACGAGTGAACGAGAGATTTGTCGCGGTCGACTGGCGAGTGTACACACTGTCGATGCACAGCCATCGGCGGCGAGCGATTGTCGCGTTGATGCCGACGAAGGGACCCCGGCGAGTCTACACTATCGCCGTCCGTCACGGCCCTTCGGCCGCGCCAAAAATCGCGAAAATCCAATCACCCGAGATGGTTCCGACGTGCACGATTCTCCACTGACCTTGCTCAACCTTGCTGACGGAAGCTCGGTGCGGCAGCGGCGGCTCCGAGCCGTTCTTTCAGTCGCTCACCGGAAACCCAAGGTCTCGCGTGCACTCCGAGGACACTCCGCGCGACACTCTCGCGACCGCTCGACTCGCTCCTGAGAGATAATGGAAGCGGGCGTACGACACGATCGTCCGTCGACGGCGAATGAAATCTCCACCGGGATTCCTCCGAGTGTTACCCTCTTTCTCTCTCTCCCTCTCTCTCTCTCTCTTTCTCTCTGTCCACCACGGTGGGCACGGCGCGAAACTTTCGCCCAGTTTCGCGTTTCACGTTTCACGAGTGACTGGCATTGGCCGCGGCTGATGGATGTTGATCGCTCGTGTTCGCCACTTTCGGTACACGCACCTGCGTCCCCCCTTCCACCCTCCCCCTCCCCAAACGAGGGAGACTTCGGCGACCTGAAACACGCCCGTTCCGCGGCTGAATCGATTTCAGGTGATCCGATCCGCTACTACGAGCCTCGAACGCGCGAGGAAGGAATGGCTAAATGTAGCTATAGCCGCGTACCTACTCTCTTAGTTCGTACCCCCCTTTCTCGAGCGGAGCACGGACGTCCTTTCGCTTTCAGCGCGGCCACTGACCACCATTACCCCGCTTGCCGTGTAGCACCGCGAAGGAACCTTACTTCCTTCACTTCGGGACCCCCTTCGGCGCACCGCTCTCCGATCGACCGCATCGCGACGTAGCCGACGGCCTGACTTTAGATCCTCGGGCGTTCCAGAGGCCGAAGGTGCATTGCATTATTATGACATTCACGTCAAGTTCATGGTCCTTTCGCTCGTTTAAAGGTGAAATTAGTTCATCCTGGCGCATTTCGCCCATTTCCACCAATGTAGATTAACTTTAATCTCGGTTTAACTTACTCTTTATCCTTTTTCAAGTTAGAAAGAGTAAGTGTTAAACCGAGATTAAAATTAATCTCATTGGTGGAAATGGACGTTAAGAAACAAGAGAGGTTCGTTTTCTATTGCAGAACTGACTGCACTAGTTCGACTAGTGCAATAAGTTAGAATGAAAGAAAATATATTTGTCTCATTCTAACTTATTGCACTAGTTCAGAAGTGCAGCGACAAAGAACAGACCAAAGGGCACATTTTTCGATCCAAATTTGTGCGCATTTTACAGTCATAGTAACAAATCGCATAATCCTTAAGGATGATATCGGAGGTACAATCTTAGACGAAAGTGCATGAAATTTGAAATACTTGAATATCCACGCCTTACGCATAATAAATGTAGATGTAAGAAACTCGAACGATAGTTGGAGTCTTATTTTTACTCCTAGAAAGGTATTTCCAGCATTATTTGCAGTTTTTTCATTTATGAGCTTAAACTTTTGACAGTGAAAATGCCAATTTTCTCAAGTTATAATTTATTTCTTTAAAATGGTGTAGTGAAAACAATTGAAACTTGGCAGATATTTTTATCTATCCGTATACTAGATATACAAAAAAAATTGAAAACATTGGTACTATTTCTTCAACATTTTTTCAGCTGTTTTATCCGTGAAAATCGTCTCTTTCCATAAGAAAGAAAGAGAGAGAATGTAAAATCGGTGAAAATTAAAATCGTTATAATTCAGCAACCGTTTAGTGGATTCGTTTAAAAATTTTTGCAGCACATCAGGAAGACTAAAAGAACAATCTCACAAATTTTTATCGACTTCGTACTATTTTGAAGATAGGTCCAATACATCCTTAAAGCAAGATCTTTCATGATTTATGAAGAACAAGATAAAAGTTAATAATTATGAAGTCCCAATTTTATGATCAAAATGACAGTTATTAATTATAACCCAACAATTCAATCATAAAGTGACTTTCTTATGTCACGTTTTTTATTCATTTTTTTATCGGATTGTAGCTGTTAAAAGTGCTATATAATTGGCTGCTTTACTTTCAATTGGATATAGCACGATGTGAGACGTATCTCGTAAAGTATGAGAAGATCAATCAGCCAGCACAACAAGCGCAATAGCGCAATCGCGAATCCAGATAATAACACAGATTTCACCGTGACGGACCATAGAATTTATCTGCTCGCATAATGAGCTTTTTCGCAAGTGGTGGCAGAACAGTTTCACCACATTGACATTTGCATAACATTATCGAGCGTGCCAAAAGACAAGAAAGTCTGCCGGTACTTTCGTTCAGTTCACCTCCAGCCGCTAATTCCCTAGTCTGTCACGTTACAAAATTAATGATAATCGGTACCAAGGGAATATCGCCGAACTAGCTCGCGGATTAAAAGTTCTTCTCCATTCACACTTGCACTCGGTTAAATGCGAATTTCGCCGAATGTTTTCGTTCCTCTTATTGCGTTTCTGGACCGTTACGCTGCACAACTTGTTTGTCGTATGGGGAAAAGATAATAACCGTCGGCGCCGTCTCGTCTAAAGGCGACTTTTCCCACTTTGTTTTTTCCGTATCTTCGCACTCCTTGCCCTTCGCCGTCGTTTTTACGACTTTGCAAGCGATCGGCGGGAGCAAACAGTTTGGGTGGAAAGATTATTGCAATTGCCGATTGTATATGCATACGAGAGAGAGAGGGGGGGGAGGAGAGAGAGAAAATGCCGCCATCCAGTCGAAACTTTACAGGATGTAAAAGTGAAAGGAAATATCTAAAGCCAGAAGCAATCGTCAAGTAACAAAATTACGTAGGTATCGCACGTGAATTGTGTCATTGACGTGGAGTATTCTCTATTTATATAAATGGCAAACCTGTCATCGCCGGGCCGTTTTGTGGTGCAACGTTCTGCGTGACATATTGCACGGTGTACGCTTGTTATTCGCGTATTGTACGGTCAAGTATTCCATTTCTCTCGAGATTCGCGCAGTCACCAAATGCTGGAAGCGCCATCGTATTTTGCGTCTCAGCCTTGGCCCGGTTTACGATAAAGCGTTTCCTAATGACTTAGGCCGACGCGGAGAGCCGATTGTTTTACAGCTGTCGAAATAATCGATCGCGCGACTGCATCGCACATGCCGCATCGGTTTCTGCCGACCTTTACAGCTCCGGGGTTGGAACTGCAGCGGACAGGCCGCGCGCGAGTCAGTATTTAAGAGAATTCCGTCCTGTGCCAGAGAGCGAGGGCTGCAAATCGCCGCGAGTGTTTCCAATGTGAGCGTCAATTATATACCTATACGAAATGTCCCAGACCTACCTATACCGCCTCTTATGATTCCTCGATCAATTCGGGGAGATCCTTCCTTAACAGAAATATCGAGGAGCCAATATTCCCTAAGTTATGATCGATTGTAAATAAAGAGCTCTCCGAAAGTTAAATTACGTGCGAGCACATGGCGAGAGATTATCCCTCATTGAATTTCAAATGGACCTGACTTGGACGGATTTGCGATATTCGAGCATAAGGAGTTACAAAGATATTTGACGTTGGAGATAGAAAGCTTGCGACAAATGACACGAAAAATTATAGGCATTCACGATTACACATCTGCGAATTGAGAGAGACGATTACATCCATAATCGTTACTTAAGAATGGCAATTTCATAATTTTTAGTAAATATTTAATCAATAAATTCAAATATTTAATCGTTAAAGAACAGAGAAAAAATTTTCACAGGTAATAATTGTTATTCGCGTGGATACATTTAGCAATGTAGGTTCGGGGAATGATTATTCGTGAATATATTCTTCTCAGCCGCTGACTCCGGAATGTGTGAAAAGCGGGCCGCCGCAAGGCGGGAATACTATTTTTCTTTCTCGCGATTTACGATAAATCGTGAGGTGCCTGCTGCGCCGGACAATGTCGGCGCTTTTCTCGGACGGCGACGACTCGCGCACTTTAAAATCAATCGAAAGCATCGACGAAAGTGCCTCGCACTGATCCGCGTCGATTTTTCACTTTATCCGACGCGACGAACTTTCCTCTCGCCTCAAAGTTCAAGGGGACGCTCTCTCCGTTCATAGCGGCGTCGGATCAAGGAGGTATTATCCGTCGCGGCTGATTACACTTTATTCCGAAATGGCGGTCGTATCCAAGGACGATAACTCGGGTCGCGTCGCTCGAAAATGAAATAAACGTACCAAAAGACGTGAGAGCTACTTATTCTATCCCACTTCGTCTTATACTTAACGAAGATCCGATGGCTCGATAGATTGTTACTATCGCAGGAGAGCACACGCGCGCACAATCAACAATACTATTCTGACTAATTACACAACTGTTCCATGGAGAGCAAAATTAGATCCGGAAGCAACTAGTTATCTATTTCATCGAAAGCGAGATAAACGCATGAGAGATTGCCAAGCGTATTTGCTTTCCATACAGGAAATCTTCCGTGCTACTTATTGCCAGAATTGCTTATCTTTTAAATAAGAGAATCCCCTAGCAAGAAATGTGTTATTTTTATCGAAATATATAATTTTAGGATGGTATTCATAGTCGGTTCTTATATTTAAGATCGTCTTAAGCACGATCTCAAGATGGTATACAGCTATTTCGTTGGCTGAGCGGAATCTTAAGACCACCTAAGACTCGA
>NJRQ01000370.1:39845-61142 GCA_003063805.1 Aphaenogaster ashmeadi | reverse complement strand
CACTGAGCGCTCAGTGAGCGGTTGTGCATCTGGATGCACCCAATGGAAAAGAAGGGAATGCTGTATCTAGTTTATATATATCTATGCCTAAACCATAGACTTTCTCGTCCTCAGAACGTCCTCGACAGATTTTCGCCATGTAGGGTGCGTTCACTTCGCGCTCTCATCCAGAAAGAGCGAGAACGCGATTGGTTATTCGAAACATGGAGGATTTTTGAATATTCCCGCTCATTGCGCGACTGCCTACCGGTTGTTATATATCGATTCCGAGAGACAGCTGAGCATTTGAAAAACGGTATCTCAATAAGCGTGAGAAGGCGATCAGGAACTGGGTGAAATAATTTTTTCAAAATAGGTATATATATCTCATATGCAATACCTGCTAATGACGAGCTACGTTTTTTCGTCAAACTGTCGCGATTTGAGAAAATTACTGGAACACGTAATCGTATCATCACATCTGTAACCTAACCTGCACGCGATTTTGTCATGTGGAACATACTATTTTATATAAAACATCTGCTGTGATCTTTCTTTATAATAATAAATATTATAGTTAAATATATTGAGAACATTATTAAAATATAATTAACCCTTTGCATTCTGCGGTAAGTTCAACATTTCGTTCCGACAATTCGGTAATTAGATAAAAGCCTTTCATTTGTGAAAATACTGGATTTTATTATGATATGTCGTCACATTCAAAGATTCTATATTTTATAATTTAATAAGATGTGATGTGCGCTTATTAGTTAAACATGACTTGATAGTCGAGTTGCTGGAAGAAAATGTCATATCGAGTACAGCTCAACTTGTAAATGCAAAGAGTAAATTTAGATGGTTTTTTGTAATAATTAAGGGAAATACATTTATGAGAAAATATCCTAATTTATGTATTATGAAAATTTTAGATGATACACATAAATATATTTGCGATGGAAGATATGGATGATTCAGTTGTGGATGTTTCGCCACCTACTGTAATAGATGTTATCGATTTAACTAAAGAATCGCCACGTTCAGGTAGACCTTCAAGATCACGTCAAAGAGATGCCGAAGATGAATCTTCTAGCCATAGTGTAACCGAAAGTTCAGATCGTCACTTTAGAAGACCCTTGTCTCCTATAGTTTTAGGAAACACACCAGATAGCCACCAAACGTTTGTATATACCTTATTTACTTCCTCACGGAAAGTAGAGAGAGAATTTGTTTTATGGTTAAAAATATCTTTTTAGGAGAAGTTCTGTAAGAGAGAGAAGAAGAGTGCCTCGTGCTACAAGCTCAAATGAAGTTTTGACTCTCGACGACACTATCGAAGAAAATAGTAAAACCTTTTTCACAGTCGAGTCGGACAATAAAGAACTAGTACCTTTAACGTGCCCAATATGCTTTGAATCGCTCTCTTCCAGTTTAAAACCCATTACTACTCGTTGTGGGCATCTGTTTTGCACAGAATGCCTGGAAACGTTCATTCGTACATCTAAAAAATGCCCGACCTGTAAAGCAGGTATAACATTAAAAACTTGTACTCGTGTGTATCTTTAACTATTATTATAACAAGCATTATAAGCTATTCTATATCTTTTTGTAGCCTTTTATTTTGGGATTATTTGTACATAAGTTAAAAATTATTGTAAATCTACTTCAATTATCTCTTCGTACATTTAAAAAAATATCCAACGTGTAAAGCAGTTATAACATTAAAATTTTGTACTTGTTTGTATTTTTAATTATTAACAAGCAATACAGGCTGTTCTATAACTTTTTGTAATTTTTCATTTTGCGATTCTATTTATATATAAGTTGAACATCATTATAAACCTGCTTCAATTGTCTCTTTCCGCAGATGTGTTCTTATAATAGTTTTGTCGTTTAAGGAAAAACATGTAGATCTAATAGCGAATTCGATTACCCGTACTGGACTAATGCGTATTAAAAGCTGCTATACATAAAATGATTTTAATGTAGTAGTATATAAGTATTTCAAACGATTATATACAAATAATGATCACAAGATTTCGTATGTAGGTTCGACATAATGATATTATTACGTTATTTAGCGTAGAATACGCATTAATGATTTCATCGTTAAAGTGATTGTATATTATATCATTGCATTTAGATATGTTCATATGATCGAATTTGCTAAAATATTTATTTATATTTTAAACTTATTTTATTTCTGGATATAGAATAGTAAATTTATAATGTTTAGAAGTATATATATATATATATAAATATCTTAGCTAAAAAATTATTCAATTGTTGGATTTTGAAGAAAGTTTAATTTTCATAATGACAGTTATCAAACAATTATATAAGTCCAAAATTAATTTATTACAATACAATCTGATTGATTTTTCGTTGAAAAAATTTCTTAGCATAGACTTAGCAAAAGAATATATGACAGTGAAATACTTAAAATATGTATAAATTATAATAAAATTTTTTAATAACATCTATAAAAACATTTATCTTTATATCCATATATACATGAAAAGAGAGATAAATACAAATAATCTTTTCAATTATAATTTTTTCAAATATTGAAATTTATGTTGATACCTATAATACATTTTGAAAATAATAATATAAATTTGTTATCTGCTTCAAACCTATATTAAGACCAAATTTGTATTAAGATATAATTAATTATATTTTTTAAGAAAGTAAGAGATGAATATTCTTCGCCAGTGAATAATAAACCACAGAGGAGATTTGTTTCGACACTACTGGCCAATTTTATTTTAATTTAAAATGTCACCTAGTGACATTTAATTTACAATGTCACTAGTCGAAACAAATCTCCTCTGTGGTTTATATTTTTTAATTATCTTGAGCTGAATTTAATCTGATATATATATGCGTGTGTGTGTATGCATATCTTATTTACACCGAAGTGACTATACAGTATATATTTATTTGATTGTTTATGTTAGTGTTGTAGCGCGTGATCTTGAGATATCTGTTAGCTCTCACGGGAGAATAATCGCTTGTCATTCTCCGCATAGATACAGCAAGGTAAACCTGTTCAAAAATAAAATTTATTTTAAATAGGTGTAGAGATTCTTTTGACATTTTCAAAGAAAAAGAATAAAAAAATATAGACGATGTTTGCGATAAATGTAAAATTATCACTTTTCATTGGAACTGCTGTAGGAGTTTCAGGTGAGTAAAATTACAGGATTTGTCTCAATCAATTTTAATTTCTATCATAAGATTCATCTGTATTACATACAAATATCCGTTTGTAGTGGGAGTGTGTCTCGAAAAATTCTTATCTCCTGTTAAAAACACACCTATCAACATTTATACATTTGGACGTACATATTTACGTCCCTGTATCCCAGGTAAGTTGTCCCAGTTATTTAGTTATTTACATATTATTAAGCATTTGTTAAGTGCGTCTATTATATAAAATTTTGTTCAATAGATGATCCGTATAATGAAACGCATGCTCAATATCAGTCTGCTGCAAAGGATGAATCATTTAACGACAGTACATCAAATGATGCTTTTGCACCCAATTGTCGGCAGTGTCCATATCTTATATAAATTTCTACCACGTCTCGATTTAATAATTAAATTTTTCAAGTTTTTTTAAGTTTTCACAATTCAGTATCAAATCGACATTAAATAATTTTGAAGTAAAAATTAACGGCACGACAAAAAGAGAATAAAATGTTGACCTTTACGAGCTCGATCAGATAGATAAGGAGTTTGACAAAATCTGTTATAGGATACAGATACATATCTGCTTAACGAGTTCTGTAACCGCAATACAGAAGAAAAATTGATACACGACCCAGATAGCAAAGAGAATCCAAAAAGAATTCTTTTTGAATTGCCGAATTATGAAATGAATTCTTTTTCCATCCCATTTCTGTTCTGAAAACACTCTTCAGAGTTCAAAAAGAATTCATTTTTATATCATCAATTCTGAGCCCTTTTTCGGATACAAAAGGAAAATTCTTTTTATACTCTATAAGAATACTATTGGGAAGGAATATCTTTTTGAATTCATTTCGAACAGATTACCCTAATTCATAAAGAATTTAAAAAAGTGAATCCTTTTTGAATTCATAACGAGATCACCTGTGCTATCTGGGGATGCTATATTATATGTATATGAAGACAGTTCGAAACAATTTGACATTCAAATCTAATTTCAGATATCAAGAAGTTCAATGAAATATATATATAAGCATGTATATGTTATATGTTTATATATATATATATTTTTTATAAAAGCATGTATATTGTATTATATATTACATTATCATCATGTAACATCATGTAACATATTTTATACAACCTATATCTGGACAATTATACAAAACATCTCTAATGCTTTTTTATTATAATATTAAAATTTAATATTAATAATATAATAAAATATAATATTAAATTTAATGATATTAAAATTTAATTATAATCTTTAAATATTTAAGATTACAATTAGCATTCCGGTCACTGGGACATTTACCTTATATAATGTAATATAAATGTATATACAATATATATGTATGTGTGTGTATATATGTACATTTTATATATATAAATAAAATATATATAATATATTTTATTAATATAGTATATATATAAATATGTATAAATATACATACATATCTTCATATCATTTTTGCTCAATGACAGTAACAGTTCAAAAAGGAATAACTTAATTTTTACATTAAACGATCTGCAAATCATTAAACATTAAACCATGTAACGAGTTCGGTGAATAAAATTGATTACAATTAGCACATTCCGGTCACTGGGACATTTATTCTTTATATAATATATAATATAAATGTATATATAATATATATGTATGTGTGTATATATGTACATTGTATATATATATATATATATATATACATATCTTCATATCATCTTTGCTCAATTACAGTAACAATTCAAAATGGAATAACTTAATTTTTAAATTAACCCAACCCAGTGAGAAATGATTCATCGATCGACATTGAATCGACGTCGAAATCATCGAAATTACATCAAATTTGATGAATTTCAATTAGTCATTTCTCACTGGGAAGGAGAACAGAAAAGTCAAAATAATGTCAATTTGACATCATATTGACCAAATTAGGTCATTTTTTGGTCATGATTGAAATCTCGATCTAAAAATCAAAAAGACATAATAAAAAAGAGTCAATATAAAGTCATTTTTAAGTCATCTGAGATCGAGATTTCAATCATGACCAAAAAATGACCTAATTTGGTCAATATGATGTCAAATTGACATTATTTTGACTTTTCTGTTCTTCTTGGGAAACGATCTGCAAATCTTTAAGCATTAAATCATGTAACGAGTTCGGTGAATAAAATTGAACATCCTCTACGCGAAAAGCATCACGGAATTTCCAATTCCCATCCCAAATCCCGTTCGCGTCCCCGGCGGACCCAATCGCCGGATCGCCCGCGCCCGACGCATATAAATAGCATATGAAAATTTCGGCAAATAGACTTCTTAATACGAGATAAACGGTATCTAGCGCGAGACTTTATCGCGATCGGACGGCGAGTAATCGGAAACTCCCGCGTATTATCGGGCACGGCGCGGCGGTATCGCGCGGATTCGAAATCCCGCGCTATTATTGGCGCGACGTTATCCGACGGCGCTGACGCGCGCCGCCATTGGCCGGGCCGACGTCCAAGGCCGCGCCTACGTCACGACACGTCATGGCGGCGTAGCAGACGGACGGTGCACGGGTACGGTAGTCCTGTCGGTACGGTGTACATCACAGCCAGCACTCTCGTGGTGCGCGGGTGGAAGGGTCGCGCGCTGCGATGCGGACGGTGCACGGTGTTGTCGTTTCGCGTATTGCGGCGAGTGTCAGCGCGTCTCCACGCTTGCGACGGTGTTACGTGCACTCCTGGCGCGCCGTGACCCGCGATTAGGACTCGCGGAGTCTCCAGGTCCCGGTCCTGGTTCTGGCTCTCGTCGACGGGTGGACGGACGGACGCCGCGCACGTACAACGCACGCGCGCGCGCGCGCGGGCGCACACGCGGAATCGAGGGAGAGACAACCGAGTCCCCCGAGTCGCTCCGTGCCCGTGTCATTGACTCAGGGCGAAGTGTCAAAATCTGCTCCGTGCCCGTTTTCCGCCGCCCGCCCCCTCCCGGTCGAGCGATATTAAAACGGTCCGCGAATAATCTCGCCGCCCGGCGGATCCTCGTCGCTCGGGCTTGACGGAAGAGACGCGACGACCGAGGACAACACACGGCGGCCGACCACGGAGGAGCCAGGAGCGTGTATGTACGTGACGTGTCGGTGTGCGCTTTGTTTTCTTTCGTCTCTTCTTCCTCCTCTTCCCGTGGTGTCGTCGAGGATCCCTCGCTCGCGCGCGGCGATATCGACGAGCGTTTCGCGCCCGCTCGCGCGAAACGCGACAGGAGCCGCGTTTTGCGACGCAGTGCGACGCACGCCAGTCACCCAGTCGCTCCTTCGATCCCGTTCCTTCGCTCGCCGAGCGAACGACGTGTTTTTGTAACGCCCGATTTTCATAAGTTTTCCTATTAGGGGGAAAAAAAACCTCTATTATCTGCCTGTATTTAACCTTGCGCGAAATGTCATTGGATGTATCGTTGACATTCGCGATTATGTTTGAGTTCATCCTTTTGTTTATTAAACTGCCGTCCGAACATTGCTGGATAGATCGTTTTAATCCGGAGTTAATTATTCATTTGTTAAGTACATGTTAATTGGCTTGAATATGTTGGCAGACATACTGGTTAAATGAATACATGACATATGTATGCGTGTGCGTGTGTGTGTGCGTGTGTAAAAGTTGCTGCTGCAAGCAGATTATAGTTGTTACATAATTATGTAAAGAAGTTGCACTTGTAAATGTTTTAGCTTGCAGTATATTTATGTGCATACATATATGTATGTATGCATATATATAATGTTTTTGTGCATCTACAACATAACTTCATACACGCTATTTATAGAGCTATTTATAAACGTAACACTTGTACGTCTGATTTCAGGCTATACGCATTTTGATGTTATAAAGGCTGAATAATGCTTGAAAGATACGAATGAACATATAATACTACGATTGGTGTCAAGACACTCCCAAAAACGTAATAACCATGTATCCAAGATACACTTAATCCAATTTAATTGTCAGTGATTATTACATTTGGCGAGGTTTGGAGAGTAATGCCGGTTCATCAGATTAATGTTAATCCGCCGGATTGGCAACCACCATTGTCAATTGGTCCTTCCAATAATACGAGTCCCGCTGGTGGAGAGGCTTTATCAGAATGGATACCACAGGTGACCATTCGTAGAATTAACCCGCGATACTTTACTTAATTCTTTTAAGTCTTCATCACAAAACGAAAATAAACATCTTTTACTATATGTACTTACTTTCGGCAAACTGCAGAGTCTTTGTGTCGAGTTCCCTCTTCGCAGAAATGTTATCTAACTATATTATTTTATATGATTGGAAGTAAAAAAATTTTTTAGAAAGAACAATAAGACATAAAATTATAATTAAATAAAGATAATGTATAAGGCTCAAACAATTTAAAATCAACGAAAATTAATAGGGCATACAGAGCCAGGCTAGATATTAGTGCCAATAATAACATAGAATAAAAGTCAAATATAAAATTTAATACGTTTCGATCTTTAATTAGGTCATCTTCAGTATAATCGAAGAACAAAAACAATTTTATATTTGACTTTTATTCAATGTTATTATTGGCACTAATATCTAGCCTGGCTCTGTATGCCCTATTAATTTTCGTTGAACATAAAATTATATTCCTCAGTTAATTTCAAATGGACTTTGATAAAATTCTAACTTGTACAGAGATGTATGGAACATAATTTGTATAATGAAAAAATTACAACAAATGATCTACAGAAGCAATATTATGAGAGCAAAGATATAAAATTCAGTGTTATAAAATATTCTGCTCTTGGACATTAATTTTATGTCACCTTGATAATTATTAATGTACCGTGATAACGTATTATCTGAAAAGTACTTATATGTAGACATAAATAATATAAAAAGATAAGAGTACTTTGATAATCACTTCTTCCTGCCGTGACTCATGGAAGTATGCTTATTTCAGAATTTTGCTTATGGTACAGTAGTTACTATTATACCAGATGATTGCCACTCGTCCGTCAGCACATTATCTTCGACCAACCATGATATTTGCAGGTAAATGGACCATAGTCATGTATGTATCATGTACGATTGTACATCATACCATTTATAACAGCTACAAATACATCTACGATCTTTATTTCATTATGAGAAAGTGTTATGCATTTTGTAAATAGGATCTGCCATTGCGAGGGTGAAGAAGGCGCCCCTTTGTTAGCGCCTTGCTATTGCAGTGGCAGCCTGCGCTACGTGCATCAGGCATGTCTTCAACAATGGATAAAAGCTTCAGACACGCGCGCTTGCGAATTGTGCAAGTTCACATTTATCATGCATGCCAAGACAAAACCATTCTGCGAGGTAGGCGAACTCTTGCTCCTCCATAGGAAAAAAATTTCTTCCGAGAATGAAAAGTACCGCGACTCAGTCGTGCCAAACATAAATATAATATCTTTGCAGTGGGAGAAGCTTGAGATGTCCGCGCTGGAAGTGCGAAAATTATGGTGCGCAGTCGCTTTTCACGCCGTAGCCGCGCTCTGCGTGGCATGGTCATTATACGTACTCGTTGAACGATCCGTGGAGGAGGCCCGTCGCGGATTCGTCGACTGGTCCTTCTGGACCAAATTAATAGTCGTCGTGATCGGTTCTACTGGCGGATTAGTTTTTATGTATATTCAATGCAAAGCGTATATTACATTATGCAGAAAGTGGCGAGCATTTAATAGGTAGGTGCTACACTTGGGTTTTTCCTGTCTCCCCACCCCCCACTTTTGTGTATCGTCTCGGGACTGATTACGTCCATCTATTCCAGGGTGATATTTATTCAAAATGCTCCCGAGAAAGTGGTGCTTCCTCCCTCACCTACGGACTCTTTAAGAGAAGTTACCCTACCCCTGAAGGACCCAACTGCCTCGATGGCCGAGCTCAACCGCACCCTGTTACCCCGTACCATAGATCCTTCATGTGCCTCGCAAGTGGCGAAGCCCGACTCTGCCGCGCCACCGCAGAGGCACGATGCTCAACTGAAACTTTACGTATTCGACAAATTGTCTTCGTCCGAGGACAATCTATAATACTTCAGAGATGGTCGTTAAAAGTCGCGCGTTTGGAAGGTGATTAGCCAAATTTCTCGGTCCGAAATCAAGAACGCGTAACCCGGACGGTAAACGGATGATTTTTAGACTATACGATTTCGTAACTCGGAGCGGAATTATCCTTGCCGAAGTCGTCAAATATCCGCCCTCATGCAGCACCTTTTTTTCCCGAAACTTAGTACTTCAGTGCTTACAGTGTTGACAAGTGAGATAGAGACGGAAGTGTACAGCCCGAAAATGCTGGCGCTTTCTTATGTACATAATTATTGTATCTGTGATGTTATTAAATAAACTTTACCATATTTAAACGACCTTTTCAGCCTTTTGTAGTAGTAATCCGCATCGACCGTTCCTCGTCTCGACTCGCCGAGGAGCAGATGGACGCGCGATCCGTATCTCTCGGAGAGAGAAAAAAAACAATCCAATGATGCAACTATGGAGGGGGATACTCAGAGGCGTATCTAGGGTATGGCAAGTATGGCACATGTTCTGGGCGCCATTTGAAGGGGGGCGCAATTTTTATTAACTTGGTACGACCCAACGTCTTTCCTCGAGCACGATACACATCAATGCATATAAAAGCTAAAACAGCAGTCTACCAAGTTGCTACCTAAATTTTTGCGAGAGGTTCCATTTACTTCATTAAGGACCGATTGTTCCAACTTCTTGGGGTAAGCTAATTAACAGTTAAATCATATGTTTATCTTTGTCTAATTTGAAGGAGAAACAAAGAGACATATGATTTAACCATTAGTTAGTTTACCAAGAAGTTGGAACAACCGGCCCTAAAACAATGTATTGCTAAATATTTGAGCACATCGTAGACCAATTTGCATCAAAGAAAGCAAGGAAGATACAATTATAATTTTCATGTAGTAACATAATGTGATAAATAACAGATTAAAAAGCTTGACTTGTATTTTTAAGCTGATATGGTAAGTTAAAAGATGTGTCATATCCCAAGTAGAACAGAAAGTCATGATGACGTGAAAATGATGCTAAAATGACGCTTTTGACATTTTGAAGTCATGATGACATCTAAATGACCTCAAAATGATGTCAAAGGCGTCATTTTAACATCATTTGGACGTCATCATGACTTTCGTGTTCTACTGGGATGTTTGGTCAGGGGCGCAATTTCAGTGCTTGTCATAGGAGCTATTTTCCGTAGATACGCCTCTGGGGATACTCCGTATTTTATTATTTTTACTGTAGAGAGGCACACACGCGGAGGATTTCCGCGGGTCCGACCGGCGCGCTCGCGCGACGTCAGCGCCACTGGATCGAGTCGCGGCGACATCGGAGATTCCGGCTGCTCGATGCTGCCGTATCGATCGGTTGATCAGTGTCGCGCGTGTAGCCGAAACGTTTGGTCGTCGGATGGTCTCGTCTCGCGAGCGTCTCGACGACGGAGAGGCAGGCCGCGCAGCACCGAGCGGAGCGCGCGGCGAGAAAGACAGTGCGAGTCAGTGAGAGAAAGAGAGAGACGGTGAGGGAAAGAAGGAGGAGGATAGGGTTCGCGCATCCCGCGCGAAGCGGTAAGGTTCCACGCGGTGTGCGGAGTGCCGGAGTGCCGCGGTCCGCGGAGTGCGGGTTTCCGCGCGCGGAAACCGCGCGTACCCGGTGTCCGGCGCGGCGGAACGTGGCCGCGGGTGCCGACGCTACCGCTATGTAGCGCCGGCGGTGTGTAGATGAAGCGGCGGCGTATACCGCGCTCGCGTGCCGAGGGGAGGGTATCGGCCGCCGTAACCGCGGCTGCGGCGACGGCGACGGCGACGGCGACAGCGACGACGGCGGCGGCAGCGGCGGGGGCGATGGGAATGGCGCGCAAATGCTGCGTGCGTAGCTGCAAGGCGGACGTGCGGGAGGCGCGCGCCAAGGGACTGCCGCTGCACAAGTTCCCCAAGGACGTCGCGCTGAGGGACAGGTGGTTGGCCAGCGGCGGCTTCGACGCGGGTTTCAGGCCGACGCCAGGCCAGGTCGTCTGCCATAGGCATTTCAAACGCGCCGACTACGAGGCCGCGCGGGGCGGTCACAAGCTCCTGCTCAAGAGAGGCAGCGTGCCCACGGTGTTCGCGGGCTATGACGATCATCCCGGTACGTTCAGGCACCGGGCCGGACCGGACGGAACGTCCGTCCGCCCGGTGCCGCGAGAGCGAAGTGCACGTCGGTCGGGCGGGCGTAAAACGCAACGTAGTTGCGTCTCGCGCATCCGTCTCTCTCTCGCGCGCTCGCTCTCCCACCTCCCTCGCTCCGCCGGATCCTCCTCCCCTGTTTCTCTCTCGCGCTCTCTTTTTCTGCTCCCTCCTCCTCGTCGCGTGTTCGATGCGTCGTGTTCGATGCGTATAGGAGCGCCAGCTTCGAGCTCGCCGAGAGGAACGTGTCACGTCGCGCCGGCGTTATGCCGGTAGTTCCATGAGCCCGCTTTTCCTCACGGCGGCACGCTGGCGTTCCCGACGGTGTCATCGTTGTTCGCCGGCGTTGACGAACGCTCGCGAGAGAACGGGATCGAGCGGTCCGCGACGTTCGAACGTCCGTCGATGATAACTCGCCAAGCCGGTACTCGTAAGCGAGACATTATTGTGATCTTTGCATGTTACAGAGGCATGACATCAGTGATTGTATACACAGATACACGGACAGTATCTATACACAGTCACTTGAAGGCTTATACACATATATGTATATTAACTTTAAAATATCAAGGTCCATATTCTGAATCCTCTTTTTGATAAAAATGTCACTAAAATTGGTCGAGAAGGATTCTTATTGGCTGAAAGGATCTTTTAGAGGCACTTTTATTGATAAAAGAGGATTCAAAATATGGGCCTAAGTGTTAAAAAACAAAGTAGTGGCAAATATATGCACTTATTATTCTACTGTAGCAGAAATATACACAAATGGCGTATATTCTAAAGTGCCAATTTTAGTTCATGTTGCAATAAATAAAAATTATTTTACTAGATGGCACAAGAGTACTCGTTTATTTTTTATATATTTGAAAGTTCTTTGTGTAGTTTTGTGACGAATATTTATTTTAGGCCTTGTAGAAGTAAAGATTATATTATAACCTATACTTTTGTTTTCTTTATTTCAATTGAGTAAAAAATGTATCGAATTATACTCAGCTCAATTAGTTAATCATTTGTTAATGAAATGTACAATTTGCAAAGAATTTACATCAATGACTTTTACTAAAACGTTTTAGTACATGTATAGTAATAGTAAATTGCTCATTTTTATTTTTTATTAAAACCTTGACTAATATTATATTTGCTATATATTATATTTACTAATTATATTTAAGTGTGTACAATTACTGAATTTTACGCTTTCATTGTAACATATATATCACAAATCCGATTTGTATACATATATATGGTGTTTAAGAGATTCACGTGACCTTTTAGTGATAGATTTTTTAAATTTGAAATTGATCTTTCCTTAACGAAAAAATGTTGAAAAATAGATTTGTTTTTTTAAATTCATTTGGTTTTTATTTGAAATTTAGTTTGCGAAAAGTCATTCTTCGTAATTCAAATATTTTTACCTATGCGTATCGATATTTTTAAAAAGAACCGATTTTAAATCCATTAAAAATCTATTGAAAGGATAAAACATTCAATATTTTAGGGTATCCTGTGCATTCTCATCAGTTTATCTTCATATCCGGATTTAGCTATTTTTATGAAAATAAAAACGTTTTCTTTTCTTAGGAAGATTACAAATTTCTTAAAATAAATTTGTCGGATTTTATTTTATTTTAGCTTAAAATAAATTTATCGGGTTTTATTTTATTTTAGTTGATTTTTCTTAAATGACATAGATAAAAATGATATCTAAATTTAAGATATATATAATTAATAAATAATAAATTTAAGATGTATATAATTTTTATCAAAATGAGTGAACAATTATTATATTCTTCCGCATTTTCAGATCCAGTTATTATGTCAGTAAAGTCTTCTACATCTTATGCTCAAGAAGATTTGGACCTGATCAATTCGGAAATACTAAATTTGGAACATTCTGCTTCACCGTTATTATCCGAGGCGAGAACACCTAAATCTGACAGTTGTGGCGAGACGTGTTACTCTAGACCTGAATCGTCGGCAGACTCCTTAAATCTACCTGATAGCTCGGAAGTAACGGATAATGAATACAAAGCGATAATTCCGAAAGAAGAGAGCAAGATATCCGTGAAAAATAAATCGACCGAAAATTCGGATAATAAAGTGACTACTGTAGCGATGCAGCTTGGTATCGTCGAACCAGAAACAGCAATGAAGTCTGATGCCAAAGATCTAATGGTAAAGGAAGAATTAAAATTACCCGGCAACAAGGAATTTGACAAATCGGAAGAATTGAAACCAAAGGTTTTGAATCGCGGTGGCATGAAATTTTTTCCTGGTGCCAAATTGGAAGCGAAAGACTTTAATGAGAAGTGGCAAGTATTGTCGAGTACAATTTCAATAGAAAAATATATCAGAGGGGGACATGAGAAATTATTGTGCAATACAAAAACTATAAATGCTTGTAACGTAAACAAGATGTGAATTACGCATTTAAAAGTTACATTATTAAAAGTCTGGATGAAACAAATACATATTGATTAATATTTATACGCAGGTATTCTGCAAAAGTGGTAGAAACAGATTGGGATGAAAGGGAAGTTTTAATACACTTTGACAAGTGGAGCTCGAGATTTGATGAATGGATACCAATGGACAGCTCCAGACTTCGTGTATTGCAAACCCCACAAAAGTAAGTTGGCGTTCGAATTTAATCATTGGAAGTGTCATAACGCATTGGTGATTCCTACAGATTATTTAATTCACTTCTGTATTCTTCTCAAAGACCTAAAGATCTTATCTAGCTATTGTGTTTTGTCTTTCCTTAAAGCGAACAAGCTTGGATTCCGCCGTCTCCGTAAGTGAAAATTGTGTTGACGAATAGATAGTTCTAGTATTCGATAGTAGTAGTGGCAGTTTTATTGTTTTACATACTTGTTTATGTGCTGCAATTAACAAGAGTTAAATATGAAATCTGAAACTTCCACATTGATTACTTTTACAAGGATGATGGCAAACATGGTCGAATATCTCTAACAAAATACACAAATAAAATTTCACTATGTACATCGACTGTGATTTCTTGCTACATAAACAAAAATGTGATATAGCAAAAATAAAAATATAATTTATCGTTACAGATAAGTGGGAAAACAGTAGAAAACTTTCTTTGATTTCATTACGTTGTTCAATATGGTGCAATAATAATAATGCATCGCATCGTGTCTCGCATGCGTTGCTTGACACAAACGTGCATTGTTAAAATTATTATTGCATTCTGCTATCCTTTTTTTCACATGTCAAACGCGTTATAACAAATTTTTCTACCGAATTATTGCTGGATCTGTTTTTCGAATCCAGACGAGTCTCTAACACAGTCACAATTGAACTTTGACAACTTGGGACTCTTGGGAGCCAAAGTTATAGTTCGGGAGAGGGGGAAGAAAAATGAGAAACCCCAACGACGCGAGACTCGTATTTTTTCTGCCTCTCCCCCACCCCAACCCCTCTTGTAGTTGTTTTCCCTCGTTTCCTTGAAACCCACGACCCACGCTTGCCCACGCTCGTTCTGCACTCCGTTCACGTGTATAATGCCAGGATTTCGCACCTGCAGGGAAGCGAAGATGCGCGAGTTTTCCGTGGGAGAGCGAATACTCGCTACGTGGGCGGACGGAAAAAAATATCCAGCCAAAGTGAGCGCGGTCCTGACGAATGGTAAGCGACCTAACCTAACCCGTAGCCGCGAACGGAAAAGGCTAGACTGCGTTCCCATAGATTTGACGTTTGACTCTTCAGGAGCCTGTAGATGTAACGTTTTTTCTATCCCGAGGTGGTCCCAAGTAAATCTTTTTTGCAGACAAGTATAACGTGCTGTTCGACGATGGATACGCGAAGATCGTCAAGTCGTCGAAAATGACCAAGATCGCAGGAAATACAACCAAGGTACACAGATTGCCAGATTGAGGTTATGTTGTTGTTTCTTAAGTCACCCAAGGAAATCCTATCCGAGTTTGTAGAGCCGAATGGTGCCTTCATACTGGATCATTTTGTATTATTTCCTAACTGTTTTCTCAACAAGCTATAAGAGTATAAAAAGTGATTCTATGGTAGAAATTTTTGGAACAAGCTGTGTTGCAGATGAAATTTTTTAATTAAGATTTTTATATTTATATTCCATAAGATTTACATTGTGTTATGTTCTATCGGCGTTATTTGCAAGTTAATTCTTTATTTTACATAAACAGCCATTAAGCGAACTGGATGGGTATATTGGTAGCAAACAAGAAAGAAGGGACAAGAAACGGAAGCACACAGTTATGGAGTTGTTTAACACTCACTCAAGGAGACGTACAAAACACGATGCCGAGAAAACACCAAAGAAGGAGGAGACTGTCGTCAAGGAAAGCGGAGAAGGTTCTACAGAGAACAAGATCGAGGTGGACGGTACCCAATATGGTCCCTGTTACGATCCAGGGACAGATTTGTTAAAAGGCTTCGAAACTAATCCCTCAAAGATCAAATCGTATTCAAAGAAGAGCAAGAAGGAAGTGCCCAAGAACGATACAGATCATGAAGAAAACGTTGGTCCCGAATGGATTGATGGAGAACCACAAGGAATAGAATCTTATATTGTAGATGGCAATGATGGTGAGTTACAATACAATTTTAATAAAAATATTTTTACGCCTTGTAAACATGTTGCAATAATATTTCAATGTAACATGGAAATTTATGTTTCAGGACCACGCCGATCTATAATAGTATCAGACAAGAGATTACCTCCCGGTTGGGAAAAACACTTTACGCAAAGAAAAGCCGGCACGTCTGCTGGAAAATGGGACGTCTTGTTTATACAGTAAGATGAAAGATATATTTTATTCAATAATTATTAAATAATAAAATTTGTATATAATCCATATTTTTTTTAAAAGTAAACAGACCGGGAAGAAGTTTAGATCGAGAAATGACATCAGAGTGTTCATGGAGAACCAAGGGCAGTACGATTTCGACCCTGAAAAATTCGACTTCTGCATACATCGCAGGAAACGAAACCACACGCATCGCGTGAAACAGGAAGTTACGCCAGAGGTACCAAAGAAGATCAAAACTTTATTGCCTAAAACGAAAATGACCACACCTGAGAATGCATTACTTACTACGGGGACGAGCAGTATCGACACTCAACCTATTGCGTCGACGCCTACTACATCTAATACGGATGGTGGTAAAATTCCTTTTTCAATATATTATGTTTTAATTCGCATCACATTTTAATCTTTGCAATATGTCTTTTACATTTCACTAATTCACCAGAGATGATCTATTGTAAGTACTTGTAGATATTGTACTTTTACAAAATTAGACTGCAAGCAAAGGAATATAGGCTTATATATTTTTACTTTTCTAAAGATAAATAAATCTTTCGTTTATTTCTGTGAAATTAAATAGATTATATGTGATAAATTTTTAAGTCGACCCGACTGGCAAGAGATGGTATTCTATTAATTATCACGTATCAACCATACGGATTGTGGTCCTCTACGTGTAATAAATTTAATATTAATAAATGCTAAAGCATCTATTAGATTCTCCCCCCTCCCCCCAACATCCTCCCATCACGAAAACTGTTAGAAAATTTATTGCGAAAAATATTACCTCAGCCAGGATTATATTGAGTTGAGTATTATAAGTGATGAATTTTTTAAAAATATTATCTAATAGAAGTAAATGTATGAATGCTTTGTAATACAATTTATTTATTAATAGCCGTCTTTATTGGGCTTCGTGGTGGACTTCGTGTGGAAATGGAAGACAGCGCTTATAAATGTCCCAAGGAAGGATGCAATAAAAATTTTCGAAAAGAAAATTTGCTGCAGATGCATATCAAGCATTATCATCCTGAATATTCCAAGTTTCTGGGCTCTACTCCAAAAGTTGAAGATTTGGCTTACGCGAGAACGATCGGGGAATCTATAGAAGATATAATTCCCAAAAAACCAACATTTTTAGAGAAAATCAATAAATCTGCGAAAAAGAAATCTCTTCCTGAGAAATCACCGACTACTTTATTACAATCAACGCTAAACACTATGCAACCAACATCTCCGTCAATACCTGGTTCTGTAATGCCGGAAGAAGAGGAAATTGATCAATCAGAAAAGTGTAGTGATTCGCAGAAGGAGGATATGAAAATTGAAACAATGTCATCAATATCTAATCATAGTATGGAGATAGACGACGATATTGAAAAGAAGAGGGAAAATGTTTGCGCATTATCTCCTGGTACATTATTTGATATGAGAGTGAAAGAGGAAAGAGCGCAAGGTGGCATTAAAACTTTGTTGCCTGTAAGATCAGTTGCAACATCGGAAGTGCAAAAAGCCGATAGGGCAAAATCTTCGGATGAAATAGCGCACGGTGTAAAAAGTCAAAAGAGAAGACAACTTATCGAACCTAGTGTGGATTTGCCGGCTAAAACAAAGAAACGACATGGTAAGAAGCTTTCATGTTTTTTAAAAGACATTAATTTATGAAAGAAAGAAATTATACATAGCATTCAATATTTCTTTGGATAGGTATGTCAGATCTTACCGATAGTTTCGGTGATCTAGACGACAGTGCTATGGACGTCGAAGGACCTACGGCACTTATGTATAGATATAGTCGTAGGAAATCTGACTCAAAGAGCGACGAAAATAGCCAGAATAGTAAGTGCGAGCGTTTTGCCGTACCTTACAAAGCGATGCGTTATGAAAGCAATTGTTTTGTTGTGCTTTTTTTTCTAATTTAATGCTATTATATATACATGATACATGGGATTCTTTAAAGCAAAATATGTTGTATGATATTTACTATTGTATTATTTCTGTTGTTTCTTAGGTCAACTAAATGATTCACGCATTGAAAAAGCTGATCCCTTAAAAGGGGATGTAATCAAAACAGATATTAATAATGATGCAGAAGGTATATTATTTTTTTTTAATCTTTTATTGACTTTGTTTCATGATTTCATATACTGCCGATTTTATTTTCGCTGTGTTACATTTTACTTTGTATGCTCACAAGAAATACACATGTATTTAATGTATACCTCTCATCACACATGTCTCTTTACTGTAAATCTTTTTATATAAATTTTTTATATGAATGTTGTGATGACTTACTATCACAGAAAGCGAAGGAGTGATGATGATGATCAATGGCGAACTGGTAAAGGTAGAACAACTTCGAAGAGAAGAAATAATAAATTGTACATGTGGCTATATGGAAGAGGACGGTTTAATGATACAGTGCGATCTTTGTCTCTGCTGGCAACATGGTCATTGCAATTCGATTGAAAAGGAAAAGGATGTACCTGAAAAATACATTTGTTACATATGCCAAAATCCATATAGACTACGGCCGTCTAAAAAATACTTTCACGATCAGGATTGGATTAAGGAAGGAAAATTGCCAAGGTAACTTATTTACATTTATAGATTGTGTGTGATTATAATTATTTATATGTAGTAATCTGTTTGTTATTTATCGATCTTTTAATTTACAGCTTGTCTAATCGAACTCGGAATCAGTATATGATAAATCAAAGGACTGCAATGCTAAAGCGTTCTTATGACTTGGTTGCTGCACTGTTACAAGTGCAACAACTTCTTCACAGTCTACGCGTAAAAATCAACGTAGCACAGTAAGTTGTATGTCTGTCTACTTGAAAAAATTTATATCTGCACTATAGTGACTAATTTGCTTGAATTTATATAGAAAAAAAGATCATCCGAAACTATATCTTTGGGCCAAGAATTGGGAGAAAATGGATGTACCAAAGATAGATATGGAACCAGTACCAGTGATGGAAATAACTAAAGCAGGAAGTTTTACCGATACAGGTTCGGAGATTCCGCGACGTGTCGAGACGAAGGCGGATATCAAGTTGTCTATGAAAGACGATCAGGATGAAAAATCAATTGCTTCCGATTCGGAATTGATGAAAATTTTGGAAGAGGATAGCACACATTCTGATGAATCCAGAATTATCAGCAAGAAGGAAGGCTTGATAAATACGAAGGACAGTCATATACTTTTAGACGCGTTAACGAGTGGTAACTCGGACATAAAAGAGAAGAACATTGCTACATCAGATATTAAAACGGAGAGCGCAGGTACAGTAATTCAGTAAAATAAAAAAAATTATTCATTCAGTCCTTCATTTTTTAATTGACAGCATTGAGCCTTTCACATAAAAAGAACTGTATCAGCGTTATTTATTATATATGACATTTCTTATACTATGCAGATTTATTAGCTGATAAAACCATTATTGATAATCCTGCATCTGAGAATCTTAATTCTGCATCGCTTATTGACAACGTTCAACGAGAATCGACTATAACCAACGTCGAAAACGAAATCTCCGCACTTCCGCAGCCTTTTATACCAGAGCCCGAGGCGCCGATTGATCCAGCCGAATGCCGAATGCGATTGTTGGAACATATTGAGCATTTTCAATGTCATATTGATTCGAGATTAACGTCCATAGAAGCGCAAATTTTTGGTATGTAGCTAGAAAGACATTAGAGAAACACATATTAATACACATTATATATTTCTCTTCGATTTGTGTTACCAATGCGGGTAATTGTTCCATCATACTAGGAATATAAAATCAATTATTTAAGATGGTTGTTAAATTCACTTTCGCGTTTAGAATTTATTAAGATACATTCAACGGGTGTTTATTAACGTGCAGCTCTAGAGGCGATGGATCCGGATGAACTCGTATCGGATCCGCATGTTCAACCCCGTACTAAGCAAACGGTTCAGATGCTCCTTCGTGACTTGAACATGGTCCGGAAACTGGCAGCACTATGTTGAAAAGACGTTCTCAAGCTTGAAGGCATAATTATGATACACTTACATATGTAGATAGATATTGATATAGGCAGTTATAAATTTTTTTTCGATTTGTGTTATCAATGCAGGTAATTGTTCTATCATACTAGGAATAAAATCAATTATTTAAGATGGTTGTTAAATCCCTTGATTTCGCATTTAGAATTTATTTTTATTAGAACTGTAACAATATTAAAAGAGTAAAAAGATATTTTTCAAATTGTTCGTTCATGTGTGTACAGGGCCGGCAACTTAGCAGAATTCCGAGTGTGGAGTTCTGCTATCGGTAAGGTGGGAAGGGGGGGAAGGTAGCCAGAAAAACTAACAAATTTTTACAAAATAGGGCCTTTAATTTGTTGAGAAACGTAAACGGCCCTCTACCATATAATGCTACAGTCCATGGGATATCGATAGCTCTCGTCGCAATTCATAAATAATTTTGGAACAAATTGACTAAATTCCGAGTGTGGAATTTCCACACTTAGATTAATCCAAGTGTGGAGCTCTCCACATACTCCATATATAAGTTGCCGGCCATGCGTGCGTGCGTGCGTGCGTGCGTGTGTGTGTGTATATATATGTGTGTATATTTTGTATTCTTATGTTTCGTATGTGTTTATACATCCTAGTGACGAGTGATAATACAGTCCAAACTTAAGTCTTTAAATTTATTAACATGTACATTTAAAAAATTGTATAGAATCCGTCATTATCTGAATACTTTTCCTAGCCATACGTATATTTTCAAATATGAATTCTGGGATATATAAACCGTACGCGTTGAAGTATATTTATTATAGATATTCTATTGATAATTATTTTACTACGTTTTCAGTGATACCATTAAAGTTATTTATCCCAAGTTTTTATTTTATTAAATATATATACATTATTAAATTATGAAAAAAAGAAAACATACGCAGATTATAGTATCTTTGCAACTGTAATATTAGTGACAAATTTTGTGAATAATACAGTAAATTTTTCCTTAAAAATTAAACAAATCTGAAAAAATAATTTTTTAAATCTGATCTTTTCTTACAGTCAAATAAAAGATATAAATATTTCATATTTATATTTGTTTAATATCATCA
>NJRQ01000370.1:0-19341 GCA_003063805.1 Aphaenogaster ashmeadi | reverse complement strand
TGCACCACTTGAACAAAGTTTTCGATCTTTGGAATTTTCCGCGGATCTTTTTTTAATAATAAATCATCTTCATCACTACTGGATGATGACGAAGAAAGCAAATTTAATAGTCCAAATGCTAATCGTGCATCTCGTGAATTTGAAACATTGTCACCATCCCGCGCAGCCATGTTGCACTGAACTGACACCGTTGGTCTGTTCTTTTTCGCTGCACTTCTGAACTAGTGCAATAAGTTAGAATGAGACAAATATATTTTCTTTCATTCTAACTTATTGCACTAGTTCAGAAGTGCAGCGAAAAAGAACAGACCACAGGTCTGTTTTCTGTTCCTGCACTGCTGCACTAGTTCAGAGTTTATCTTTTTTACTCCACATTGGAAAGAAAAAGATAAACTCTGAACTAGTGCAGCAGTTCAGGAACAGAAAACAAACCCCACGTCTCTCGGAGCTCGTGCCGAATTCTCGCACTATAGTGCAAAAACTCGGCACTAGACTTTCCAGTGAAACAGCGCGCACCGTTTTCGCGCGCACCGAAACGCCCAGTGAAACACGTTGTCTGCGGCGAGTGCGCACTCAGTGCGCACTAGTTCTCCCAGTGAAAAACGCTATAAATGAAAGCTGATTCGTTGACATTGGACCAAGCACATTTTATTGGTTAGGAGTTTCACTCGACGCACTTACCTTTCTTCATCATCAACATTCTATGACACTGGTCTTTACAAAGTATTCCCGCCAAATGGAATATCTTCAGACGCTTCAGGTTTGATGGCGTGTGATGCAGATGGTTTGTGCGATGATTTGATTCTCAATTCGCCAATTCTGTTACAAAAATAGAAAAACGATCGTAGCTATATCAAGCATCTTGTAATAATATAGAAGGAGCATTTCTCTCGGCGAAAGCGTATCGTAAACAGCAACATGGTAAACTTAAAAATTATATATTAGGTTTGTTTTCTGTTCCTGGCTAAATTTTTCCTTCCAATGTGGAGTAAAAAAGATAAACTCTGAACTGTGCAGCCAGTTCAGGAACAAAAAATAAATCCATTGTTACTAATGCATATCAAGTGCATGCATGTGAAGCAAATAAAACAATATGACATAATTATAGATGCAAATAAAAGAGATGTTTGACAATCATACATATTTAATGTATTATGTACATAAAAATTTTGTAAACGTGTGTGTATATATATATATATTATAAAATATATATATATATATATATGTACATATATAATTATATATAATATGTAAAGTAATATATAGTTATATAGTCTCATGTACATGCATTGAATAATATGATTTATTAGATTCATAATTAAATGAGACATATATATATATATATATATATATATATATAGATGTATATAACATTTAATTTCATATACACAAGAGTCAACAAAGTTCTCCTGTACATTCTGACCGACACACCGATGCGATGAGTCAACAAACCTCTCCTGCACCTGATATAGACGAGCCGTTTGAAGATGAATCCGATTTACTTGATGGAGAAAATAATGCTAATAATCAGGAAGAGGAAGACGGAGAGGAATTATTCGGAGATAATATGGAAGCGTAAGGATATTATGTTTCTAAAGTATTCCTTTCAATATATGAATATAGTAACTTGGAACAAGTATAAATCAATATTTGATATCTAACAAATAAATGTTAAAAAGCTTTACGAATCTTGAAGAAGTGATTTATTTTGTTGAATTATTTTATGTGAAAAAGAAGGAATATGTGATAATTACAATAAAATTATATATTTTATATATAACAGAGATTATCGGCCTATGTCAGCATTGGACAGATATGATCCTAATTTGTTAGATGACGAAGAATACTCAGAGTTGTCTCAGGGTGAACGTGTAGCTGCAGAAGTAGAAATGCGAAAAAGGGATCGTGCGGCTGGTATCATAAGGGATGATCGCGATCTTCTTTATGGTAATTTTGTTTTATCACTTATTGATATTTAAAGACAGAACAACAATTTGTATATACAACCAAATTAATTCTGATATAATAAATTCTATAAGATTCTAAAAACGTATTTATAAAATTATTGAACGTCTTTATACAAACGTTTTCCTTTTAGATGAAACTGACGAAGAAGATGTGCAGGCACGCAAACGACGTATGGCTGAAAAGGCTGCCACTGGTGTATTAGAAGATGTAGAAGTAAGAATTTTTCAACCATTCCGCATGAAAGAATCTTGTGACAATTAAGATAACGAACTTTATTTGTTATTTTAGATGATCGAGTCCATTGAAAACTTAGAGGATACCAAAGGACACTCAGTAAAGGAATGGGTTATGATGCTAGGACCACGAACGGAAATTTCGAATCGCTTTAAAAGTTTTCTTCGCACTCATACAAATTCCAAGGGACAATACATGTATAAAGAACGTATTCGTCATATGTGTGAGAGTAATCAGGTACTATATCAAATCTTACATAATTATGATAATAAAAAATTCAATTTAAAAGTTTTTTTATATATTGTATTTTTATGCTATTTTGGAATCAGGATTATTTTATAACTTGTGTAACAATCTTCCATATTTATACATATGAGATTTTTTATTTCTAAAGAGATGAAATGTTCTTATTTCAAAATTTCAGATTTTTTTATTTAACAATTTTTATTTTATGAGAGATTTTATGTTTATTTTATTTTTATTTTATGAGAGATTTTATGTTTAATAGTCCAGTTTCATAGTGGAATTTCCCATTCTCGCCAGTAAGGAACATGTTTTGGCCTATTTTTTACCAGAAGCACCATTTCAAATGCTCGATATATTTGATGAAGTGGCGAAAGAGTTGGTACTTACAATTTTTCCCAGTTACGAGAGAGTCACGTCGGAAATTCACGTGAGAATATCAGAACTGCCATTGATCGAAGAATTACGCACATTTAGGTAAGGATCTACATTTGAGATGCATTATCTAATTAATATCATTTTATCCCGCTTATGATCTCAGCGATACAAATTAATAGAACATGCATGAAATTTAATGTCTCTTTTACTTTGTTACAATAGAAAACTTCATTTAAATCAATTGGTCCGAACTCTTGGAGTTGTAACGGCGACTACAGGAGTCTTGCCACAATTGTCGGTGGTGAAGTACGATTGTACAAAATGCAACTACGTTCTCGGACCGTTTGTCCAATCTCAAAACACAGAAGTTAAACCAGGCTCCTGTCCTGAGTGTCAGAGTGTCGGTCCATTCACGGTAAGTCGGAGAGTTCTACGTTTGATTCTTACATCCAATTATTTAAACATTATCGCTTTTACTTATGTATGGTTGAATGTGTCGCGTGTTTCAGATTAATATGGAACAAACTATATATAGAAATTACCAAAAGATAACGATACAAGAATCCCCGGGTAGAATACCCGCTGGTAGAATACCGCGCAGCAAAGATTGTATTCTGCTGTCCGACCTCTGTGATCGTTGCAAACCAGGAGACGAGATAGACGTTACAGCTATTTATACCAATAATTATGACGGTTCTTTAAACACTGAACAAGTAAGATTAAATTTTTTACATATTAAGTAATTAATTACATCTATCCGCATGATGTTTATCACATTGTTAATCTGTTCTGCGACATGTGTCTCGGAGGAGTAACTTTTTACAAGGTATAAAATTCTAATTTATTGTATTCTGTATTGCAGGGCTTCCCGGTATTCTCCACGGTATTATTAGCTAATCATTTATTTGTCAAAGATTCGAAAGAAATTGTAGACTCGCTGACAGAAGAAGACATCTCGAGTATACTCGCCCTGAGTAAAGATCAACGCATCGCGGATCGCCTAGTCATGAGTATCGCGCCTTCGATTTACGGTCATGAGAACATCAAGAGAGCCTTGGCACTTTCGATATTCGGTGGCGAGCCGAAGAACCCTGGTATTTATTTCTTCTTGGAATTATCTTGTCAATTTATATGTTCTATCTTCTATTATTTGCATTATATTGCGACATGTAGGCAATAAACACAAGGTTCGCGGTGATATAAACGTTCTGCTTTGCGGAGATCCTGGTACCGCTAAGTCGCAGTTTTTGAAGTACGTGGAGAAGGTGGCACCGAGGGTTATCTTCACCACAGGTCAGGGTGCTTCAGCCGTTGGTTTGACCGCTTATGTTAGGAGATCACCCATCAGCAGAGAATGGACGTTGGAAGCTGGGGCTTTAGTTCTCGCCGATCATGGAATATGCCTCATCGATGAGTTCGACAAAGTACGAACTTGTATAATGTATTATTTATGTAACTAGTAGCACGCGCATTGATAATATCATAAGTATTTATATAAGTATCGTATTTTTATATTATCAATTGTTAGAGAGAGAAGAGAAGAAGGAGGGATAGAGAGAGAGAGAGAGAGAGAGAGAGAGTAATAATCAGTATTTATAGCTTTCATATTAATATCTATCTAGACTGCTTATGTAACATTAAAATTACATATACATCTGTATAATTTACGTTATAATTTGATGGATAGTTATTACAAGCAATTACACCATGTAATTTCTATTTTTTCTAGATGAATGATCAGGACAGAACATCTATTCACGAAGCTATGGAGCAGCAGAGTATTTCTATTTCGAAGGCCGGTATCGTTACGTCTCTTCACGCTAGATGCGCAGTGATAGCGGCATCTAATCCTATCGGTGGTCGATACGACCCCAGTATGACCTTTGCGGAAAATGTACGTACTTTTAGAATCTTTTAATTTTGTTTTGCACAAAATTGTGACCCATAAATGAAATTGTAAAATATAAAATATATACGATTATGGAAATAGAAAATTATAGAATTGTAGTATTATAAAATTAGAATCTTTTTCAGATTGTAAAATTATAAATATGTAGGAACAAATTATAACTATGTACATATTAAGTATTAAATTGCATACAGGTGGATCTATCAGAGCCGATTCTCTCGCGGTTTGACGTATTGTGCATAGTCAAGGACGAGATTGATCCAATGCAAGATCGTCATCTGGCTAAGTTTGTCGTAAATTCTCACATCAAGCATCATCCGACGGATAGTGCGGAGAGAACGGAGAGGACGCAAGCTATAGTGTTGGATCCCGCCACACAAAGTCTATTAATTCCACAAGATCTTTTAAAAAAGTATATCGTTTACGCGAAGCAGAACGTACATCCAAAACTGACCAGCATCGATCAGGACAAAGTGGCGAAACTGTACAGTCAATTGAGACAGGAAAGCTTGGTGAGTCAGTAAGACAAGAATGTTACCTATTTATATATATTTTTGAAAAAAAATTAATAAGAAAATATTAAATATTATTGAATGTATAAAAAAGTTTTGATGCATCGCAATATTATTTTTATTTCGTTACGTTTTAGGCAACTGGGAGTTTGCCGATCACTGTACGCCATATAGAAAGTATTATTCGTATGGCAGAGGCTAGTGCCAAGATGCATCTGAGGGATCACGTTCAGGAGAGTGACATGAACCTAGCTATCAGGATAATTCTCGACAGTTTTGTCGACACGCAAAAATACTCTGTTATGAAATCTATGCGTCAGGTATCTCTTCACACCCATTTATTCGTTTGCCCTTTCAATCTATATTTATTTTTGCTTTCAATCTTAAAGACTGAACTTAATGCACACACATCCCGTTACAGACGTTCCAGAAATATCTATCGTATAAGAAAGATCACAGCGAACTCCTATATTACATACTACGACAAATCACTTTGGATACTCTAGCGTTTCAAAAAGCTTTGCACGGCGGACGTATAACGACCGTCGAGATCTCGGAGAAGGATCTATTGGAGCGGGTAATGCAGACGATTACATTAAATTTGACATGTTTGAAAATCGTATGAGGAGTTAACAAGTATATGACCAGTTAAAAATTATGTCAAAATCGTTTGGGTTAAAAAAAACTTCTTTATCTTGTCCCAATTAGTTTAAAAAAATAGTTTACACAGAAATCTAGCTTACATTAAATGTTCACATAACTTTCATTCATTTTTACGTCCCTGTATGGGGAAATAAAATTTCACGCTGATATCAGTGTTTTATGATTGCAGGCGAAGCAAATTGACATACACAATTTACATTCATTTTACGAGAGTGACATATTCAAGACGAACAATTTCGTTTACGAGCCAAGGAGGAAAGTAATAGTGCAGACACTGCCCGAAGGTATCGAAGATTAATCCGAAGAAAAACGGCGTTATATTTTTGTACATGTATTTGAATTATACGTAACAAAACAGCTATTTCTTTTTTCTATCCCACACATGAAATTTTTATATCGACACAACGTTGAAATGTTTGACAGAACACTGATTAACATCATTTATGTCACTGTTGAATACTGTTGTACAAATACAATCATTTTAATTTCATTATTAAATTACATTTCTAGTAAATCAAACGGTTATCATTTCTATCATATACAATGTGCGTACAGCAGTACCAAAAATAATACATTATATCTAAATATCGATTCTATACAATAACTAGCAGTTCATTTTCACATTTACATTCAATATAAAAAATTTTAAAGTCTTTATGAAAAAATATGATTACTATTAACGCAATGCAAATTCTCACACAATAATATTGTGAAGAAAATGGTTTTATATAGTAAGATGTATATGTACCATACATACGTCATACAAGAACTAAATAGCAGAAATGTAACAAATCATCTTAGCATAATTAAATCATAAAATTAAAAAATAGAAAATAATTATCAAAACTTTCATTTTAAGCAAGCATATTTTATCTACACTGACGAAAAATATTTGTTCACAAATTACATATGTATCTTGTGCAAGCATAAAGAAATTTGTCAAGTATTCTACTTCACTTCAACTTGCTCTTTTTTCTTCTCTTGAGTTATGCCCTTATAAAGGCATAATGGCTTTGTGCTCAAATAGAACAATAATCATTTCGTCAAAAGCAGGACAGGACAGTCGAGAGGAAAATTTCTTCTCGACTCACCTCACGATCTGTGCTATTTCTTTTTGTAGGAACCGTAACTGCTGCTACTACTACTACTGCTACTACTGCTGCTAGACACACTGTCGCTAGAGTCTGATTCGCTGTCCGACGAGGAACTGCTGCTACTACTTTCACTACTACTGGAATTTTTGCTACTCTCGCTGCTGGAGGAGCTTGAGTCGCTCGAACTGCTGGATTCCTCCATCCTCATTTTCTTCCTGACGTGATTCTCCTTTGCTTTATTTTGCTCCTGACTAAAGCATGATACAATACATAAATTAAAATTTATCGAGTTTACCCAGACTATGCGTAGATGTTAAAATCAAACATTTTCCAAACTATTTGATATCTTATATTCTTTTTGCATATCTTCATGAAGAAAGAGAAACATTATTTCGTAAAATAGTCTAACTTGCTAAATAATACATTTTTGATATATTGAAGTATTCTTTTTACTCTACAGAACATACAACTCGAGAAGAAACATCCGAGAAAACTCAACCGACATACTTATCGTCATCCTGTTGCTTTTGCAGAGCCTTCTTCAGCTGCGAGGTGCGAGAAGATCTGTGCAGGTACTTCCTCTTGCCTTTGCATTCGTAACTCCAGTGCCCCATCTCCAGACATTTCTGGCATCGCACCCCTTGCGGATACGGGTCGCTGCAAACGCGAAATGAAAAATCAGAGGAATTATACGATACGCTCACTCGTTCCCGCCTGGTCTCGACATACTGGACCGTCGTCGAAACATAAATATCTCAAGGTTATAGGGAACCTGTTACACCGATCTTGCAAGAATACGGAAGAAACTTACGCTTTCTTCAGCAGCTTTATCCCGTTCGAGTTCATGATCGGTTCGTCTCGCGTATAACCTCCAAAACTGCGTATAAAGCCTGTAAGAAAGACCTCGGCACGCGCGATCGCAATCACGTTTCCTATCTCTTGTGCGATCCCGTGTTTTGAACTTTGTTTACATGCCGAGGAATCGCAATGAAGTAATCCAGTGTTCACTTACTGAGCGGGTAAGTAGCAGTTGAATGTGATTGGTTCTTACCTTTGGATCCAACCAATCACATTCAATTGCGCTTGAAAACTTAACTTGATAGGTAAAGTAACATTTATTAACCAATCATAATAAAGAAATCTTTTTTCTTTGGCTACGGTCAACTTGACGCTACAAATGCTTCGAAGCATTTGCTTGACAAATCAGAAGAAAGAATTTTACTAATTGACCAATCAGAAAATGCTTCGAAGCATTTGTAGCATCAAGTTAACCGTAGCCTTTTTGTCCTGATTGGTCAATTAAATGCTATTCTAGCCGTCGAGTAGAGTTTTCGAACGCAGCCATGAGAGAGGATCGATTGTGTATCTCAAACTTAGCGAAAATTACAAAAATGAGTGAATTCATTAGGTTTTGACCAATGAAATTACAAATATTCTAGTCAATTTGCTCATTTTTGTAATTTTTACCAAGTTGTGTGATACACAATCGACCCCCAGGGCTACGTTCGAAAACTCTACTCGACGAGTAGAATACATTTAATTGACCAATCAGGACAAAAACAGCAAAGATTTCTTTATCATGATTGGTTAATAAACGCTACTCTACCCGTTGAGTAGGGTTTTCGAACGCAGCCCAGGCCATTGTAGATGGCCCTTTAGGCTAATATTTCATGTGTCGCACGACAAAATTTTTAAACACGTTGATTGGTTACTGAATAGAGAAATTCTCGAGTCTCTATCTTGCAGCCAATCAATACGCTTGAAAATCTTGTCGTGCGACACATGAATAAGGCAGAAAATTCGCCGACTTTTCTACTGCGAGTTGCAAGCTGATTGGTCGAAAGGAACCAATCAATCGACCAATATCAATAACACTCCGCGGAAATCCAATCCCGACGAAGTCGCTCACAAATAAAGGGCTCCGATCAAACTCCGATTAAGCTGTTGCTATTCGGAAAGTGCGTCAATTTAAATCTAAACTCGAAATTGTGATAAGAAGCTATTGAAGCCATCAATGCTTTTTACTTAGTCATAGTTTCACTACGATAATAAATAGCTATAATTTTAGATAATTTTATTCTACCTTGATATGACAGACGACAAAGATGAATAATTTCGAGAAGAACGTCGCTTCCACGAACAACGTGAGAAACGTTGCTCCTAATTCTTTTCTGATCGCATACGGAAATAAAAGCGTAGAATTGAGAGTCATGAAGGATACAATAAATATGCATCAGGATAGCTTTCTGGAGAGGGAAAAAATACTGGAGGAAGAAAAACAAAAGCTGGTATAATCAATGAGATTTCAATTAAATGATTTTAAATTCTTCCAAAAAATTTAGAGGAATTATTAATTGCATTAATTTATGCAAAAGATATAGGTTGTATAAATTTAATATAAATTAAATGTAAATTTAATTAAGTGTTGATTTTTACCGAGCTAAATACTCAATAATAGTCAGTCAGTAATCGGTCATTTATTGAGTAAAATTAGATCGTTGAATCGCGACTCATCTTGCATTAAATGCGCGGGATATTTTTTGTCTTTCAATATAGGAAGAATTAAATTATCAAGTGTGGTCGCTCGAGGACTCGTTATGCGAACAGGTATGGCAATTCTCACACGAACACGATTTCTCTGTTGTCTTTCAATGTCATCCCTTCGTTGTGGATCGCGCGAAGCGAAGGAGCAACTGTAAAGATGGTGAGATTATAAAGATTAAAAATTTAGGGCAATTTCGATTAACTCCGATTAACTTAATCGGCGATTAACTCAACCGGTAGAATCGCTTAAAATAACATTTCTAACTATATAATTCGTTGTCCCTGATCTAATTGTTCTCATGTATTAAAAAACGAAGAATTAATAATTTCCCAGATAGCACAAGTGATCGTTACCCATCAAGGAGAACAGAAAAGTCAAAATAATGTCAATTTAACATCATATTGACCAAATTTATGTCATTTTTTGGTCATGATTAAAATCTCGATTTAAAATCAAAAAGACATAATAAAAAGGAAGTCAATATAAAGTCATTTTTAAGTCATCTGAGATCGAGATTTCAATCATGACCAAAAAAAGACATAATTTGGTCTATATGATATCAAATTGACATTATTTTGACTTTTCTGTTCTCCTTGGGTATGAATTCGAAAAGGATGCACTTTTCTAAATTCTTTATGAATTAGCGTAATTTGTTCGAAATGAACTCAAAAGGAATTCCTTTCCAATAGTATTCTTATAGAGTATAAAAAGAATTCCTTTTGTATCTGAAAAAGAGCTCAGAATTGGTGACATAAAAATAAATTCTTTTTGAACTTAAAAGTGTTTTTGGAACAGAAATGGGATGAAAAAAGAATTTTTTTTTTTTTCATAATTCGGGAATTTAAAAAGAATTTTTTTTGGATTCTCTTTGCTATCTGGGTCGTGTTAACGAAATAAGCTATTACTTGATAAGTCGTCGAGATTAAGTTAATTGAGGATTAAATTAATCAGTAGAATTATACTTAAAACACAACATATTTAATACAGTAAACCCTCGTTAACACGAACCCGGTTAACACGAACATTCGGTTAACCCGAACTAAAATTTGGGTCCCGGCAGAGTTGTACAGGGCAAGATTTCCTCGGTTAACACGAACTAAATCCCGATCCCTTCGAGTTCGTGTTAACGAGGGTTTACTGTATATAATTCGTTGTATAATTTATATAATAATCTAATCTTTTTTTCGTATATTAAGCAATAAAAAATTAATAATTCTATCTATGTTAACAAGATAGTATTACTTTCTAAATTAATTGCCAATTAAGTTGAGTCGTCAAAGTCGAGACCCTTAAAGGGTTCAGCTTCTTTCATTTGCACGCGCGCGTTAAACCGAAGGTAATCCCGTCAGATACGGAAAGGAGTTCCGAGCTGATCGAGCTCACAAACGAAATCGATACTATCAAAGCGGAAATGACGGATCTTAATCAGAAAAGAAACATCAAACGAGAGGTGGAGAGCGCCCTAACGAAATTACGAAAATTGCAACAAATCTCGGACGACATTACAGAATTATTGAGGTACGATATTATAAAGTTGCGAATGTACATCTGACGTCCTAAAATAATTATAATGATAACTTTGTCACTTATTAGGCTAATATATCCCTCGGAGTCTTCGTGCAAACTCAAGACGATATCGATGCCGATATACGATGAAGTAATTCCTAATAATGGAAATAAAGTCAAACGACGTAAGAATGATATAGGTTGCGCAGATACGAGATCGTTCTAATATAATTTTGATAAAACGTCTTTAAGTTTATTTACTGTAATCCATCGGTGCAAAATATTTCTCCAGTATCCCTGATGAAAATTTTTCTTAGAATTCTTCATATAATTTTTCAGAACTTTTATATAAATTTTTCAGAATTTCTGTATATAATTTTATAAGTTTTTAGAAAATTTCTCAGATTTTTTATACGAATTGGAACACTTTTCAGAAGTGCTGAAAAAATCTACATCTTTTCTAGAATTCTTCACGTATGTGAATTCTGAAATGTTCTAAGATTTCTCATTCTATAATTTCTGAAGAAAGCTTATAAAATCTGAAAAAATTTAAGATTTTTTTTTTCTAAAATCTTCATAAATTTAAAACATGACAAATTCTTAAAAATATTATGAAATATTATGAGAATTTTTTTCACCAGGGATGTCATTTTTGTGGTCATCGTTTCACTTGATTTTTGCAATATCAAGCGAGTCTCATAATTCACAGATTCGAAGAACGACAAATCGGATTTTACGCCTAAGAAGAAATTAGTATTTACGACTCCCAAGAATTATCCTCAATTATCCCTTGAGAGAAGTATTGTACTCACAGCGAATACAGTAATCACGACCGCATCTACAGAAGTATGTAGGAAATCATTTCTTTTCTCTGTTGGCTATTTTATGTATAATGCAATAATAACGAGATATGCATTTTAATGACAATTGCAGTCCTCGAGGAACGAGAAACTCAAAAATTTTACTTTAAAGAAACGAAGTAAGATTTCCATCAGATTTCAACAGTACCGTGAGCATAAGTAATAATTATTATCAATGATTAGTACAAGTATATTCATACAAATTCCAAGATTAAAGATGATTAAAAGATATTTTGATTTTCAACATAGATATTACAAGTTTATTGAAAAAAATCATAACGATTTGTTTGTTTTTTTTTTCAAGTAATGTACATTGAATTACATTTAATATTACATTCTTGGAATTATACACATTAAACACAATATCGTGTGTTGCGCAATAGACTATTCGACAAGCGTTCATTTTCTCGGAATAATGTACTGGGCGTTTGCAATTATCGCGTAAATTTATTCGCTTGCAAACCACGTGGACTATGTGCCGTGTTTACCAATGTGTTTTGCTTTTTATTTCTTTTTTTTAAAACTGTTTAACAGTTTATCGCAGTGGATCGTAGCGTGTATCGTTAACGATCTTGGCAACTTACATGTGAATGGCTTGATGAATTTTCCACATGCGAAGACTTTCATTACAATATCTAAAAACTAATTTGTCAAACGGTCGCCACGTTCGGATAATATCATAAAAACATTAAGCAATCTAATTAACGTATTCTTTAAAATTGCAGCCTTTATGTATGTAGAACATGCTAATGTGTTCGTACTTTTCTATTAATATAAATTTTCCAGAGATCTTTCTTGTTAAACTGAGAATGCAATCCAGATTTTGGAAATTAAAAATTCTTTTTTAAATTCAATTTGCTGTTTATTTTTAATTTGTATATTTTTATTTATATATACACATCTATAAATTAAAATATATGTACTGATATCGCGCGATTTAACATTCTCTTTAACATTTTGCAACAATAACCGAGTTTAATAATCAAGATGCATAAAACAAAAAATTACAAAAGCACTGATGTACATCTTTATAATTGTAGATAACACGTGGAATACATTAAAAGCAACAGATATACGAAACTATATGCTAAAATTCAAAGATTTCCATTTCAAGTGATACGCACAGTGTGAGCATTGTTTCTACATAACATTACATAACGTCGAGTAAATTACGTCATACTTTTAAAAAAAGGAAATCTTTTGTCTAATATCGATAAACCGTTTACGTCTTCGATAAGACGCATTTCACTATTAATAGTTCGTAAGTGGGAGCTCATGGCGACCGTTATATCGCAACCTTTATCCTATACAATACAACGAAAGTTTTCACTTTCAGCCTTAAAATATCCGACATACTCGTTAATTAGCAAGAACCTTCGCAAGGTTCGCCCGATGTGCACTTTTAAGTTGTACTAATTAAGTTTTACAGTGTCTCCTCCTCTGCAACGTGTTCGCTCGTATCATCGTAACAGATTACAAGGTAATATAGTCTTTGTAAACGAGAACGAATCTCTAATACCTCATCATTCATCATTAATCCTTTTTAATTCGCAGTCTGACCACGTGAAAACGGCCTCGTATGTACAATATAATGGAGAGAACTTGCAAATTAATGTATTTTACACGCGATCACGACGATCTTTCAGCGACAAAGATTCTTACTTTAAAACAGAAAACCAAGAAACTAATCTCATCACGATCTTTGCGAGGTGCGTATTCCGCTCTATCGGGAAAACATAAATACACAGATACTGCAGCATACAAATAGATAAAGATACATATAATGTGTACTTATACATAGAACGCATATACTTATACGTAGAAAAGAAATTTGTAACGCATTTTGAACCTCAGCGTGATTGAATACTTCTGCAAACTTCCGTCTTTTAACGGAGAATTTGTTAAGTTTATCTTCAAATCCAGATCCTAAATGTTACCTTGTGCGCACTATTCACAATTTGCACAATAACAGATAATGGATAATTAATAGATCATGGAACGTCTAATAATGATAGAATTGGCAAATCATAAATTACAATAGCAACATTAAACATCGAATTTCGCCACGTTGAAGATCGAAGATCAAGATGACATCTATAATCGTAGAATTGATCATCGAGCGGCTTTCGATAGACATCGAAGAAAATCTCCCTTCGTAATTAGAATTGCTGCGTAATAGAAAACGAGTTTAAAATTTATGACACCCAGAGCAAAAGAAAAAGAGAAAACAATGATAACAACTATTAATTGATACATAGGGACCATTACAGCACTTGAATAAAAATTTTATCACACAGCCATAGTAGTTGCAATTTTTTTTATAAGATACACCTATTGTCTATTTACGGACGATGGAGATTACTCTGACACGGCAGACGCCTCCTTTTTCGCGGAATTAATACCTTCGTAACTGTGGTACATAGAGGTTTTCGCAGTACCAAACGTTAGTTGATTATTAAAACGCATTAATAATTGATATGTCGGCGGCCACTAAACAATCTAGCATTTGCAAACAATGAACGACATGCGTGTAAGCCGTTTCTAACTTCGCACAAATCATCCTCGACGAATATACTCTTGCATATCGCGCATTAACAGAGAGATCACGGTATGATTCTAAATTTACGATTGAATACGTAATTAAAAAGTAATTATTACAACTCAGTTTTCGAAAGTTATCATAAAACAGGCGATAATCCCGATTATATTCGCACATTTAATACTAAATAAAACTAGCTTCTACCGAAGAAGCGTTAATTTCTAATTAAATTAATTTAATTACACAATCGCATATAGTGTTAAATGTGCGATAACAGTGGAAACTCGACATTAAGTAAGCCATAAAGGACAAATTAGTTAATTATAATCGCAAATTATGAGCTGCTATCGCATAGTACATATTATACGCGCGGCTACGCCATTTAACACATTATACGGCTACACCATTTAACATATATAGAGAAATACAATTTAGTAACATATACACAAGTGAGAAGATTATTTAAGAATGAAGAAATCGATAAGCCATAAAGATCTTAGAAGACGTCAAGACTCATAAGATCTACAGGCATATTGTTAAATGCGAGCCTATTTATGTGATAATACTTATTTATAATTAATAATATAACGCGCAAATATATTCATAGATATATAATACATATAATTTTACAATTACATTGGCACTATTTCTTTGTGCAAAGACAAAAGCAGAACAACAACGTTGATATGAAAAACAGGAAGAGAGAGGGGGGAGGAAGAAGAGAAAGAGATGAAATGTAGCCGTAACATTGCTTTATGGAACTTAGCAAAATATAATCTAAAAAAAATGCTTAATATCTTCTTCCTCTTCCTTCTTGCATATTTATGTTATTATGTTTACATTATATATGTTATGTTTACACCTGGCAGCGTAATCTCTTTACTCTAATGAAAGCACATACTAAAAGTATAGAGGCTTCGTTGCTTTAATTATGCTTAATCGCTATGAAAAATCACTCTTCTGATACATAAAACTAGTTTTATGAATCGTTGCTCGTTACTGCAAATATGTATAAATAAAAGTAAATGAAAACTACACCGCCTGTGAAGATAAGGATTTATGTAAAAAAAAGAAAAAAATCAACAATAATCTATGCATATAAAGTAACAATGCACGATATCGTATCAGAATTCAGAATTTACTTTGACATAATTTGCAGCAACGAACGATTATTATTAAATGATTTCTCATAGAAGATCTTACATCTAAAGCGTATTTTGTACCTTATAACATAACACGCATTATGAACAAATGAGAGACAATATACCACGTATACGATAATGTAGAGTGAGAATGTGGGACCTTATATACTGTTTCGTTTCGTATTCACAATTTCTGATTTAAGTATTTTAGTATATCCTTTTTTCGCATGTATACGAAATTTCAACCTTTTAATAAACAATGCCACTGATGCCGATTCTTAACGTTTTCTTATCATTTGTAAATTAAAGATCTTATCTTATTTTTTGTATTTATAGAACGTTTATTATGTTCCTTCATAACACAACACGCATTTACAATATTTCTAAACTGTTTAAATTTTTTCAATAAATGTGGAATACAGAAGTGAATCATTATTTAATTTATGAAATTTTAAAATATAATTGCAATATATGTATTAAAATATCTCTTGTGATAGTTACCTGCTTCATAAAATACTTTCTCTATGTATAATAATAAAAGAATTAAATTAATACAATTTAAATCGAAAGCAATGTTAAAACATGGAAGCATTTTAAGTATTTATCACTTTATTTCAATATCGTAAGGAAAATATCTCTTTCCGAATGCAGGAAGATGAAATAACGCGTAACGATTTTATTAGCATAAATTATAAAATATATAAATCGCGTTTATATTTTATAATTTATATCAATAAAATTGTCATCTGCCATGATATTTAAAACATTTCGTAGGATTGTACAAGAGCTACTCTATATGTCCTTCTATTTGTAAAATTTTCGTTCAACTTTACATTATGATCATACATTGCGTGATCTGTGTGATTTGTTTTATACAGTATAACCCGGTAGCGTTTATACATTTCCTTAAAGTGAGATCATTAGAATGAGAATTTAAATCGACATATGTCGTTATTATAAATACATTTCTGTCAATTTCTTGTATATCAATGCTCCCCCCCCCCTCTCTCTCTCTCTTTCTCATGATTAAGAATCGATATCCATGTGATTCTGGACATGTAAAACACGCGAGCTTAATAAAATAATTACAGTGGTCGATAAGGACCCTGCATCTTGAGAAATTGGATTACCAGTGATGGTCCACCGGCTACTATCTCCGCTGGTATATGCGACAACGGGCAATTCTCAATTGACATAATACCAAGATTTTTGCACAACGCTAGCTCAAACGGCAGATTGTGCAGGCTCGGATTATCGTTGAGGTAGAGCGACTCTAGGCTCTCCATGGTACCAACCTCCTCCGGTACATAACCCAGATTGTTCTCACCTACGCTGAGATACGTGAGATTTTTCAGGTGTCCAATTGTGCGCGGTAGCACTGTAATTTGGTTTGACTGCAGGATCAGCTTCTGCAACTCAGTCATCAAGCCGATCTCATTCGGCAACATGTCGATGCGGTTCTCCTCTAGGTCCAGCACCCGCAGCTTATGGAGATTCACTATAGTGGTCGGGATACGTTTCAACAAATTGTTAGAGAGTATCAGTATCTCCAGACTTTGCAAGCATTGTATGTCATCGGGGAGCTTTATCAACTGATTTGTGCCAAGATTAAGCTCTACCATCGTCACCCACGAGCCGATGTCCAACGGCAGAGCATTTAACAAATTCTCCTTCATGTTCAGCTTTGTAAGATTTTTGGATCTCGAGAAGATGCCATAGGGTATTTTATCAATTTGATTATGTTCTACATTAATGGAATAGGCGTTCATAAACTGGGCTGGCCCGCCTGCTGGATATGAAGTGAAGTTGTTTCTAGACAGCGTTATTGTCGTAAGACACGACAAACTTGCTAGTAAACCGTCCGGTAGATGAGATACTTGATTGCCCTCCACACTGAACTCGTCCATCATCTTGCAATTCGCCAAAGATTTCGGGATATTCGACAATCTATTGTATCGAATACCCAGTCTCGTTAACAACACTAGATTACCTATTGTGTCTGGCAAGTCAAGAAGTTCGTTGTGCTGCACATCCAGAGTGGACAACTGCACGCACTTTCCAATTTCAACAGGCAGGTGCTCCAGATGATTGTGTGAGACGTCAAAGGTGATAAGATTGACAAGATCACCTATCCCTGCGGGCAGTTCTCTGATCTTGTTCTCTCGAAAGCTCAACATCGTGAGATTCGTCAGGTTACATATGCTGTTGCTGACGTATCTGACGCGGTTGAAGCGCAGGAATAACGTGGTGAGCGACGTGAGCTTGTACACCACGTCTGGGATCTCGTTCAGCTTGTTGTGTCTGAGATCCATCACCCGCAGGGACGTCAGGTTTTCCAAGGTGTTGGGCAAACTGGTAAGCGAATTCTCACTTAATGCTAGCGTCTCCAGATTCGCTAGGTGGCCGATCTCGGGCGGCAGGGTCACCAGTTTGTTACCGTAGAGATAGAACTCCCGCAGGTGCTTCAGCTCCTTCACGGAGCTAGGCAGATTCGTGATGTTGGCCTTGCTTAGGTCCAGTCGCTTCACGCACTCCTCCCTGCATCGGACGAACTCCTTGGTCACGTCCAAGTCCGCCCGGATCGGTTTGTTCCTCTTGGTGGTAGGCTTCGGCTTGTTCGAGTCCGGATGCTTGACCATGACGATTTTTTTAGAATCAACCAGGCTGCTGCTGCTGCTCCCGATGGACGAGGTGGTCGAGAACTTCTTCTCCTTCTCCCTGTCGCGCATCACCTCGATGTCCTCGGGCATGTCGCTGCTGGCCGTGCAGGCCGACAGCCCGCAGCCCTCCAGGTACTCGGGTATATCCTGCTCCTTCATGTAGAAGCTGAGCAGACTATCGTCCCCAAGGCTCGTCGCGCGATTGCGCTTCGTCTTCGGCAGACACACCGCAGATATGTTACTCACGCTCGTCCAGTGTTTGCACGATTTTTTCATAGGTTATGAATCCTCCCTCCCCTGCCGCGCGTCCGCCACCAAGCGACGCGACGCGACGTGGGTACGACGGCGGTGAGCGCACGAGCACGTACGAGAGAAAGAGAGGAGGTGAAACAGAGACGAGAGATTCGCACGTACGTACGCACGCATGCATGCATGCACGCTCACACGCATGCATGCACGCACGCATGCACGCACGAACGCACACACGTCTGCCGCCCGATCAACGAGAGATCTCGGTGATCTCGGTCCCGAAAATGTGAAAGTGCCGCTCTCACTGCGACATCGTGCCGCGCCCGCGACGCGATCAGATCAGACATCAGACACGTCCGCGTAAGTTCAACGCTCGACCACAAGAACTGCGAATATCGATCGACATTATCGGTGTGGAATAGCCTTTGCGCTCCGTATTTCACTGCGTACGGCGCAAGCGCGAGCGCTCCAACCGCACAGGGTCGGCAGGGCTGCGTTCGAAAACCCTACTCGACGGGTAGAGTAGTCTTTATTGACCAATCAGGACAAAAAGAACAAAAATTTCTTTATCATGATTGGTTAATAAAGTTACTCTACCCATCGAGTAGGATTCTGAACGTAGCCCTACAATATCCAATACAAAGAAAGCTTCTTCTTGTTAACTAGAGCTCTAAAAAAGTAGATATAGAGCTCTAAAAAGGAAGGTATTCTCATCGTCCGCCATTTTCTATCCAACCGCATGTGAAAGGTTATGTTTTCGTTATGTTTTCAGTTAATTGCAACACAGCCAGTCATTTTGGAAGCACCAGAAAGAATTAGGACTTTACGTGGCAATAAAA